>LR754387.1:32722-61580 GCA_902729485.2 Mus minutoides | reverse complement strand
ACCTCTCTAAGTATTTCTTCTTTATGTGCTTCTAGTTGTTTATCTTTGTTTTCCTGTATTTCCTTCTTATAGACCTCCATCATCATCATGACCAGTGATTTTATATCCATGTCCTGCTTTTCTGGTGTGCTGTTGTATCTAGGACTTGATATGGTGGGTGAGCTTGGGTCTGGTGATGCCAAGTACCCTTGGATTCTGTCGCTTCTGTTCTTGCGCTTTCCTCCTGCCATCTCTGTCCGAGGAGACCTGGCATTGGTGCAGACCAGAAAGGACCTGCTGTTCTGCCCTGGGCCTTTATCAATCTCCTGGCTGATGTCTCAAGTTCCACGAGATTGGGCCGGAACAGAGGCTGTGTTCCCCTGCTCACCTCACTTCCAGAGATATCTCGGGGAGTCCCGAAAGAGCCTATAGAGTGCACCGAGCCTGAGGCCCGGGCCCTGAGCTCCTGATGTGGTCTTAAAGTCCTGGAGTTCCTGGGCTCAGAGGAAAGATGGCGGGGTGGCGGGTGCTCTGGCTGGGAGAGGCCAAGCCTCCGGTGGGGTGGAGTTTTTGGATCCTGCCCTTGGGGGCAACTGCTGAACCGCTGCTCCCAAAACCACCTCTGCACTGCACTCACGCATAACCCCGAAGCGATCTTAAAGTCCTGGGGTGTCCCTAGCTGTGTCCGTTGGGCACAGAGGAAAGATGGCGGTGTGGCGGGTGTTCTGGCTGGGAGAGGCCCAGCCTCCGGTAGGGCAGAGTTCTCGGATCCTGCCCGTGGGGGGAACTGCTGACCCGCTGCTCCCAAAACCACCTCTGCACTCACGCGTAACCCCAATGCGATCTTAAAGTCCTGGGGTGTCCCTAGCTGTGTCCGCTGGGCTCAGAGGAAAGATGGCCTATAACTTTTTTCTTAAAGGCATAAGAGATGGGTGTTTATTCTGCAGTCATTTTGTGAGACTCTGGCCCAGTATCACAGGTTTAGATTACCTCAAATGCCATGTTCCAAAGTAGAATCACTTTCATGAAATTTTTATAGTTTTATACACCAAATAAAGGTATAAAACAAAATCAGTCCAAAAGGTTCGTGGATACATCAGACGTACCCGTACCGGTATAGTGAGATGAATGATATATATGATTACTCTATATGATGCTCCCTGGTGACAATATTAGCTTTTAGATTGGTGAACACTTCTAGTATAAATCAACAGATTCTAAAAAGTGTTAGATCTAACAGAAGGTATCAAGGATAGATGTTATAGAGAGATAGCCCAAGATAAATTAACTAGAATTTTAAAACTAAAACATTTGAATCTCTCCAAAGCACTGAAATTTTATTTGGCCAATTGTTCTCTTTAGACACAACTTCTTTTCAAGATTTTTCATTCATAGATAGAAAAACAGATCGTGTGCAAGATTATCAGTTCAGCCTCCAGTTCTCAAATTATCTTAGAAAAGTCACTGGTGCTAATGATAAGACAGTATTAAAATACTCTATGTTGTCATTCTTTCTGATTGTATTTGTATAAAACAGTAATAGACTGAAATGAAGTAAGAAAAATGTGTTTTGATATCTTGGGCAAGACACTGATGGATTAAAACTATGTTTATTTATAATAGAATCCTGAGAAATTCCTAAAAGAATAGAATAGCATGCTTTGTCTGGTACTTTATAGTTTGCAGCACTGTGGTTACAATTGGAATTCTCGCTATTTATCAAAATTTTAATACAATATAAAAATAACCAACATCACTGATAACTACAAATACAATTTTCAAATGAAAACACAATAATTTCTAATGAACTAACAAGTACTGATATCTAAATAGAAGTTGTATATAATTTAAATTAAAAAAATCATTTTTATGGGTAAAACTGACAAAGACAAACATCCAAATATAACAGAAAATTACTTAATTTAATTTATCTTGTTTGATAAAATAAAATACTATATAAAATAGATATACAAATATTTATTTACAAGGAAAATATGAATATATATTTTTGTAAGCATATATCAATATTTGAATAAGGTAAATTCACACAAGCATCTTAAACATTTGCCAAGAGTCACAAATTGTTCTTACGCTTTGTCTATAATTTTGTTAAATTTAACCCAGACATTTGATGAATTAGATAATATCATTGTCCTCATTTTAACCAATAGTTGGCTCAAAGGGGAGAATCTTTTTTCTATATGGATGAGCAAGGGCTCAGTAGCAAATCAAAGTTTTGAGAGCCATGATCTCATAGTTTTTACCTACCTGAGAGCTTGGCAGCTATGAACCAGGCAGTCGGTGAGATGGGGCTTTGATCTAGGTGCATCCTCTAGTGGTTCATTATATTGGTACAGAGCTCTTATAGGTCTTTGATGTGGAAACACTACATGTAGAAATCCTGTGTGAGTGTGTGTGTGTGTGTGTGTGTGTGTGTGTGTGTGTGTGTGTGTGTGTAGACCTATGAAGCTGGAACCCTCAACCAGTGCCTGCACCCTCCAGGAAAGACAGGGTATCAAGTTTTCTCAGATCACCCTGACCACAGGTAAGAATGAGGATCAGGATTACAAAGCTCATGAGTAAGCCAAAGGTACGGCAATGAAACTGGGATCCTCTACTTTATTAAAAACCAATTTATTATTTTACTTTTATGTTGAGTGTTCAACTATTTTGTCAGAATGAATATATGTGTACCATATGTATACATTGTCCTCTCAGATGCTATCATATAATATGAACTGCATTCAGAGGAAATTGTGAGATTTAATATAAACACTAAAAACCTGACCTATATTGTCTATAGGAGAATCAAGTGCTTTTACCTGTTGAGTTATCTATCTTGTCCCAGGATCCTTTCCTTCATAGTAGATAAATTGAATTACATAAATCCTGGCATTCAGCAGCCTTGTTGTCTGCCCCAGTGCTTTATGTTCCCAAATGGTTGACACATACATAGCCCTTATATTTTGATATGCCTTATCAGCACAGAAGCTGGGCCACTTACTAACCTCCATGCATTTAATACACCACTCACCAATAATTCTGATTTGTTACATACTAAACTTCATAATCTAGTTAGGCTGCTCTGGACCTAGAGGGTTACCCAACTGGGCCTCAATCTGGACTGAACTTTACTGGCTGCAATACATAGTGGTCACTTCCACTCTTCTCAGGCATGGCATCTCTCTCTCCCTCCTGTTTTCTGGTTGTGGTTAATCTCCTCCTTCCTCCTCTCTGTCCCAAGTCCAGGAAATTCTCAAGTCCAGATTCTGTCTGCTGTGTCCAGTCATTGGATGTCAGCATCTTTATTTGCTAACCTGAACAAAACGGGGGTAGGTTCCCAGAAGCTGTGTGCCTGCACTCTCATACAGACAGATTTTTGGGGAGCTTTATTAGCATTCATAATACAAGAAGCTACATTTCTCCCCTTTTGTCCAATTAAAAAGACTCTTTTCTCCCAGGTATACATTGAACATAATTATAACAATTATGGAAATTGTAAGTTATCTTAAACATTTATAATATCTAGTCCATCATATTTGGCAATTTAGATAAAATATTCTATAATCTATCCAGAGTTTACAATTCTGTACCTCAATTAGGTTGGATTTTAACTTGTACTATCAAGTGAAACCTGCCCTTTTGAGTTTAGATCATCTTCTTTAATGCTAAGCAATTTAAATAAAGTTATGAGACTATAACTAGCCTTCAACCCCATCAGAGTTCTGTGAAGGAATTAAATATTACTGGAATACATGGGAAGCAGTAAAACATAGCTTCCAAATTTATACAATTTGAAGAGACAGCTGACTGCCTGGTCAGTCCTCAATTTTCCTGTAACATTGGATAATTTGTCTACAGCCTTCTGACTCAGAAGCAGCTGACAGACCTGAAGTGAACCAATAATTATGAAGGATTAGCTTACCTTTCTTTGGCAGAATTTAGCAGTCAACTATTCCACATCCATGCTTCCATTTTTTTTTTTTTTTTTTGGACAGTAATTATCTGTACAATGAAATTAGGATATTTCTTTTTTGTTTTGTTGTTGTTGTTGTTGTTTTGTTTTGTTTTGTTTTGTTTTTGTTTTTTGAGACAGGGTTTCGCTGTTCAGCCCTGGGTGTCCTGGAACTCACTTTGTAGTCCAGGCTAGCCTCAAACTCAGAAATCTGCCTGCCTCTGCCTCCCGGGTGCTGGGAGAAATTAGGGTGTTTCTTACCAAGTGGCTAGATTGCTACAATTGAAGTGACTCCAATTAGAGGTAATGATGCTCAATATTTTCCTTAAAGTGGGAAGGGGGTGTTGTCAGAAGTAGACATATCTCCTAGGCCAAAGACCTACTACTAATGAAATGATTTTTAACTGTCATATTCTCTGGATTTCTGATTTATTTGGAGAATATGTATCTCTACATAGTATATCTGAACGGTTAAACATTGAATATTCTTAGCTATTTACTATGAATAATGTTAAAAAACATTTGATTATAATGAAATCAGAATCCAACATTACCATGAGTTTGCTATCTGACCTCTGTTTAGTTTACCCCTGTTTGTAATTGACTGGTAGAAGCACCAGTCACCAGCACTTAATGGGTCTGATGCTGGTGCTTACATCACCCTGATACTGCTCAATCTAAGAAAGGATATTTGAAACAATCCTGGTCATTTTGTGGACTAATTGCAGCCAATGAGATTGGTATTTTGAACTACTAATAGACGTATCTTTAGAAACAGTAAAGCAATGGAGTCTTGTGTTTGTACTAACTGTAGCCTCACGTCTTCATCAGCCATAGATCTTTGGCTATTAACCTATAACAACGGTTTTGCCACATGGACGAGGTAAAAACCGATTGAGGCTCACCTCTAGTTTCTCAAACAAAATGTTGGTTTCAACCTTTATAAAGTAAATATGAATGTGGCAGCATCTTCAGGAGTTAGGATACCAGCTCAGGTCATGCTAGAGTTTTCTCAAGGACAGTGTAGGATTTTCATTTGGTCAAATGATTAGCTAGCTCTTTGAGCATCCTTTCATTCAAGGCAACCAGGAAAACAAAGAAGAGTTCAAAGGATGATAATTATGAGTCAAATCTCCTTAATTCCCCCAAATCTTTTCTTGTTTACAATAACACAAACTTAAGAAATGCTTATAATAAGAACATAAAGAGTTACCGCTGAATATAAATTAATAGTAATACATGATTTAATAGTGCTTAATGTATCTGCCCAAGGCACAGGTAAAGAAGATCTCTCTTATTTGTCTCACTTCTATTACAAATAATGAAACTGAAAAAATAAAACTATTAAATATTTCTCAATGGCACACACAGAGAGAAGAAATATGGATGGGACAATGTTAAGAAATAGACAATTCAATTCCAAAGTTTCTCTTTCTTATGAAATACAATACATACACAAACATAACTAAAATCAATAAATCCATGATATGTAACATCTTTGTTCTTTAGCTAGATAAAAGGCATTATCATTGACTTGTTTTTTCTTTAAAAACATTTATGGTTGAATTGTGATGTAAGTTATCTTTAGAGAAATTTCCTAGCATTCACAATACCCACAATTCAACCATATCACTGAATTTTTAAAATTATTTATTTCTTCCAATTTTTATTAGATATTTTCTTCGTTTACATTTCAAATGCTATCCCAAAAGTCCCCTATACCCTCCCCAATCCCCTGACCTGCTCCCCTACCCACCGACTCCCACATCTTGGCCCTGGTGTTCCCCTGTACTGGGTCATATAAAGTTTGCATGAACAAGCAGCCTTTCTTCCCAATGATGGCCAACTAGGCCATCTTCTGCTACATATGCAGCTAGAGACACGAACTCTGCAGGTACTGGTTAGTTCACATTGTTTTTCCACCAAAAAAGGTTGGAGACCTGTTCAGCTCCTTGGGTACTCCCTTGGGAACCCTGTGTTTCATCTAATAGATGACTGTGAGCATCCACCTCTGTGTTTGCCAGGCACTGGCACAGCCTCACACAAGACAGCTATATCAGGGCCCTTTCAGCAAAATCTTGCTGGCCTATGCAATAGAATCTGCGTTTGGTGGCTGATTATGGGATGGATCCCCAGCTGCAGCAGTCACTGGTTGGTCTATCCTTTTGTCTCAGCTCCACACTTGATTTCTGTAACAACTACAATGTGTGTTTTGTTCCTAATTCTAAGAAGGGGCTAAGTGTCCACACGTTGATCTTCATTTTTCTTGATTTTCATGTGTTTAGCAAATTGTATCATGGGTAATGTAGGTTTCTGAGCTAATATCCATTTATCAGTGAGAGTACATGTTATGTGAGTTCTTTTGTGATTGGGTTACCTCATTCAGGATGATATCCTCCAGATCCATCCATTTGCCTAAGAATTTCATAAATTCATTGTTTTTAATACCTGTGTAGTAATTCATTGTGTAAATGTACAGCATTTTCTGTATCCAAACAATGCAATCCCGATCAAAATTCCAACTCAATTATTCACATAGTTAGAAAGGGCAATTTGCAAGTTCATCTGGAATAACAAAAAACCTAGGATAGCAAAAACTCTTCTCAACAATAAAAGAACCTCTGGTGGAATCACCATGCCTGACCTCAAGCTGTACTACAGAGCAATTATAATAAAAACTGCATGGTATTTGTACAGCAACAGACAGGTAGATCAATTGAATAGGATTGAGACCCAGAAATGAATCCACACACCTATGGTCACCTGATCTTTGACAAGGGAGCTAAAATCTTCCAGTGGAAACAAAGATAGAATTTTCAACAAATGGTGCTGGCACAACTGGTGGTTATCATGTAGAAGAATGGGAATAGATCCATTCTTATCTCCTTGTACTAAGGTCAAGTCTAAGTGGTTCAAGGAACTCTACATAAAACCAGAGACACTGAAACTTATAAAGGAGAAGGTGGGGAAAGGCCTCAAAGATATGGGCACTGGTAAAAAATTCCTGAATAGAACAGCAATGCCCTGTGCTGTATGATTGAGAATTGACAAATGGGACCTCATAAGGTTGGAAAGCTTCTGTAAGGCAAAAGATGCTGTCAATAAGACAAAAAGGCCACCAAGAGATTGGGAATGGATCTTAAGAATCCTAAATCAGATAGGAGACTCATATCATATATATATATATATATATATATATATATATATATATATATATATATATATATGGTGGACACTAGACAATCAAATGACCCATTAAAAATGGGGCACAGAGCTAAAAAAAGAATTCTAAAATGAGGAATACCATATGGCTGAGAAGCACCTGAAAAAATGTTCAACATCCTTAATCATCAGGGAAATACAAATTAAAACAATGCTGAGATTCCACCTCATACCAGTTGGAATGGTTAAGATCAAAAATTCTGGTGACAGCAGATGCTGGTGTGGATGTGGAGGAAGAGGAACTCCATTGTTGGTGGGATTGCAAGCTTGTACAACCACTCTGGAAATCAGTCTGGAGGTTCCTCAGAAAATTGGACATAGTACTACCAGAGGATCCTGCAATACCTCTCCTGGGCATATATCCAGAAGATGTTCCAACTGGTAACAAGGACACATGCTCCACTATGTTCATAGCATCCTTATTTATAATAGACAGAAGCTGGAAAGAACCCAGGTTTTAAAAAAATAATTAAGCAAATAAGTTAATAAGTCAAAACTGTCATGATAATTGCATCAATGTATCATGGTTTATTTTTATATCCCAAAATATATTACTAAATCCAAAAATATAACTGAAGACAATTGTATGACTCAATAAAAATTTTAGTGCGTAATGGTTTCAAAGAGAAATATACAGGTGGCCTAGGAGCAGTTGAAGTCTAAGAAAGGATAATCAATTGATTAGAGACAGTAAGGAGATGGGGCAAAATGAGGGAATGTGATCTCTATGGGTATTTGATGATGATCTGAAAACCTAGTGCAATATAAACTTCCTAAAATATCTGGAGCTAATCTTATTGAATTCCTCTAATAATGGAAGATATAGAGTCCCAACTGACCACGAAATGTCACCAAATGAGACTTCCAGTACTGGAATTGTGTTACATTCAATTAAATTGTTAGCCAATTGCATCCCTTAGACATACTCAAAGAGACTAGGCTATTGCAAATACAATAGGCTGCTCTCCTTAAAATGACACTAGGCTGAGTCTCTATTGACCATCACCAGACCCCCACAAGTCATGGAAAAGAAGCACAGAGCTCTTGACACTGCTTGGATTACTAAGAACCCAAAAGTAGATAGTCTGTCTACACACCTAGAGACAAACCATATACTACAATGAGTATAATCTTAAACAGTTTACCACATTCCATGCATTTGAACACCTTAACATACATATGGACACAGAGTCGCAAATGTTGCTTTGACATATGAACAATGACCCTCTCAATCCTTAAACATTTAACTAATTTGAGCTGCCCAGGATTTCTACTAGATTACATTATAATCTGTTATACCTGTCCTCCTAAAGGTGATTTCTTATTCATCGAAAAGATATTTTTATCAGTGTTTCATGTTTATAATGATGTACTTACTGTAAAATTATTCCATATGTTTTACAGAAAATGAAAACATATGTTTCCTATAGCATTGACATATGCTGACAACCAAATGTTTATGTTTGAGCAAATATACATATATTTAACTCATGAAAATCTTTAATATTAAATTTTCATTTATGTTATATGACTTTCAAATATCATAATGGTCTCTATTTATAAATTATCTTTTGTCACCATTACTATGCTTTTAAATCTAAAACGAATTTTAAAAGGATATTATGGTATGTTACAGACTTATGCAGAGCTGATGAATGGCAGTGCTCTGGATTATAACTTTGCTAACACAATTATTCTAATACTGAAAGTAAGTAAGTCTTATTGATGTGTTTTAAATTACTTAAACATGATAGAAAATGAAAGAAAATGTGGTCCCAAAATCTGTATAGCCTGTAATGCTAAATTAACTTTTGCAACCTTCTAAACTGAACTCATTAATCTAATACTATTCAAACAATTATGTGAGTTAAAATCTTGGTTAGTATAACTGACATAATAGTTAAATGACTCTGATTTTTGACTTACGCAATAAGATTCAAATATCTGACTATAAAATGTATCCTCTGGAAAAATAAGAATTTCTACCAAAATATTATCAAGCCTTATACTTTCTTTCCAATTACTAACAGAAAACCTAATAACTGAGAGGAGATTTATTTTTTTTTAAGTCCAAAAAATACCTCATATTAAACATAATGACAGAGAGTACATATTATTTACAAGCATACATTAAAGAATTGATGAACTCTGACATCTTTTATTCAGTCTAATCTAAAAAATCATTTACTATTTCATATATAAAAATAAAGTTCACAATATAGATAAATAGAAGTGGATATGTAAGGCTTAGTAATATTTTGTTGTTAAATTTTTATTTTTTCAGAGGATATTTTACAGCCAAATAATTGAATGATTATTGCATGAATTAAAATCAGAGTCATTTAATTATTCTGTCAGCTATACCAATATATCATTTTAATTCATATAATTGGTTAAATAGTATAGTATTAGATTAAAGGGTTCTGACAGTTTAAAAAGTTGCAAAAGTTAATTATTACTATTATAGACCATACAGAATTTGTGGCCACAGTTTATTCAGTTTTACATCAGGCTTAAATAATTTAAAACATATCAATAAGACATATTTACCTGCAGTATTAGAAAATTTAACAAATTCATGTTGATTTTCTTGTTATCTTGACTGTTCAGGCTAGTGGATTTTCTTTTAAAGAGAATTCAACTTGACAGAAACATACTGTGACACTGGAAGAAATGATTAATCCTTATATTCACGGATTAGTGAAATGACAACGTGAAAACCTGTCACAAATGCGAAGGTTAGGTAGATAAATTCTCTTTTTATCCAAGGATGAAGGGGAAAATTGTGTTAGAAATTGCCTTGTTTATAAATGAAAATACGTATTTTAAGCCTAAATTTTGTTTCCAATTTTGAAAAATGTTTTCTCTCAAATAAGTGCATTTGATTTTACTTTCCCTTCTTCAGTTCTGCACCCTATTAAATTTTAAGATAAAGCAATTTTGATATATATCATGTTTTATTAAACCTATTTATGGATAATAAAGTGTCAAGTGTATTTAGTACAATAATCATAATTTCAAATACAGTTAATATGAATATAAAAATATGAAGTGGAATTTACATGTGATTTGTTATGTATTGCATTATATGGAACATACATTTATGTATATTATACTAAACTCTTCTGTTAATATCATATTTTATACTTTAAATGAGAAATTTAATGTAAGTTATGTTACTTGAAGTTACACATATACAACTTTCTTATAGAATACTTACTTACAGAGCAAGCCCAATGCACTTAAATCAATAACCAGGACTGACCCAAACAAATTAAATATTTGACTGTATTATGATAAAAGTAATTATAAGTGTAACATAAACATATAGAAATTAATTAGCTGATATTAAAATAGATATAAATGAGTGTGGAAATTTCCAAGACTTTTAAGAAGTGTCATGGACCAATAAGTCATAACATTTGCATATGGATTAGCTATGTTTGTTTTTTTCATATGCGATTGTCAAAAAATCTGGTATGTTCAAGTTATTTAAAAAAATATTCTCACATGATTGTGATGAGAATTTTGTGATTGTAATTCCTACAATGGGACAACAATATTGATGTTCACATGACCGGTCTTCTAACTTGACCCAATACTGCAACTGCAAGTATAAATTGTAGTAAACTGAGCTGCTTTCCAAAATGTATGTTACAATGATACAGACAAAATATTGTCTTACTACAAAGTGTTTTAGATAAGAGAGATATAAGTGTAACATTGTATCCATTACATGATTATCTTTTTTATGTATTTTAAACAATTGTGATTTTCCTTGTCTCCATCTGCTATAAATAAAAGTAACTGTACACATTTATCTGTTAATATAAAGATTAACATTTAACATGCAATGCATAATTTTGCTGTTCTAATGAAGTGGAGGTAGTAGGTTTTTCTACAAAACCCTCGCCCTTACTACACCTAGGTCGTTATTAAGGTGCCTAGTAAAAAGTATGATTTCAATCTTGTTGAATGGACTCCAGCTCAGTTAGACAATATTTGGTTTATCCAAATATATGAGAGCAGCTACTGCTATCTAGGCCTTCAACTCATTGTTGTGATATATAGATTTCAGCAGGGTCAAAAGATTTTAAAAGTCAGATAACCCAGAAATCTAATGTAAGATCATGTCTCCTAGATATGATAGGGAAACAATAATGAAAACATCTTAATACTACTTCAGCTTAGACAATTCCAAGATAATGATAAAATGAATAAACATGTTAATTTCAAGGGGGCCCACATCTAGGTACAGAACAACAGGCTACTAATGGCAGCTGAGAATGGGAGAACTAGCAGTCCCAATGGATGAAAAACTTAGTGAATTATATAATACCTATAAGTTAACCCTCAAATACATACAAGCTATACTAACCTGAACCAACAGGTTAAATATTTTCATAAGTATACATTTATAAGTATTTATGACAATACTATAAGAAAGTTGTTACCCTTTTGATATTGAGTAATGGGGGTATATAAAGAGATCTATAACAGGAAGAGTTCAGGGAAGGGAGAGGGAGGACAGAGTCAGGAGTTTGAAAAAGGAAAGGTATGAAGGTAAATATTTAATTCAAATAAAGTATTAAGAAAAATACTAAGGGAGCTAGAATGACTCATTTAAGTTTATATAAACACAAGAGTAGAAAGTAGTGTGATGTATCTATAAAATGAATTCCATCTGAGGACTCTGGAAGAATAAACTTAAAGTATCAATGTATAATTATGAAAAAGAAAGTTGAGAAAATGGTTGATCAAAATTTTTGGGTTTGGATTAGAGAACAATAGTAACTTTATGGATGGACAGTGATTTTAAGCTTTGACAAAGTGGAGTTTAAGCAGCTGGAATTTGAAGTAGTTGAGAAATGGGATTTGAACCTAGTATGGTGATTTATGCCTCTAAATAGAGCACTTCTATAGCTGAGGCAGGAGGATGCTTATGAATTTGAAATCAGGTATATATTGTTAATTTCAGTACAGTCTGAAGTACAACTTGAGACTCTACCTAAAAAGTATTGGAATATATAAAAAATTTAAAGATATAAAATGATATATATATATATATATATTTTAATTCAATATGTATATTGAATTCAACTAAGAACATTAGAACATACTAAAGCTCCCTAGACTTTGAAGTAATAATACTTTTCTCTATGATGGGGGAAAAAAATCAGAGTTCCTAGATTTGATGTAATGTTTCTTGACAGTCTCTAGGAATGTAGTAGATCTGCACGAAGGCCTATATATCATAAAGTCATTGTTCTTCCAAGATACTTTGAAGGAAAAAAAGTAATCAGTTCTCAAGATACACCCTGCAATATATGAAACTGTGTGGTGACTAAAACCTTACTTCTTTGCTTTCACATTTTTTATTCCTTTTTTCCTTCTATATTGTATACATTCTTTTATCAACTTCATCAAGTAAAGAATGTTCATGGTGTTTTCCAAGGTTAAATTTCTTTTAGGGTTCTTATTATTTCCTGTATCACTTAATTTGGTGCTTTACTCTCAATATAAAATGTTTTAGCCTACTTACTAAGCCTATGTCTTGATCACTTTTGTCCTAATCTTTAGGTTCTTGTATTAAATAATGTTTGTAAAATTGTTTTTAAAGTAGGTAATATTTTCAATGAAAACTTTCTATGAAAGTCAATATTCTGAGTTTTCAAAATACAAAAAAAAAAAAAATGTAATTAATGCTTTACTCTGAATAATTCACTTGATGTCTTCATCAAGTGCTATTAGATTTTCCATTAATCACCAGAACAGAGTGAGGTATTTAAAAATCAAATCTCCAGTTTTATAATAGGTGTATATCTTTATACTAGATAAATACACTCAAAAATGCTTTAATCTGCAATTATAAAATATAAATATTCAAATTTAATTTTGCCTTAATCAGGTTTTACTATTGTAATTTTTGCTCCATAATCGTTCAAATTCCAAACTAATCAACAAAAAATTTTAAAATGATAAAAACAAATGTTTCTAATCTGTTTTTTTAATAGTAATAAATCTGCTACTGTGTAACCCAGGCTGATTTCAAACTCAAGGCAATCTTTAGTTGCAGCCCCCCAAATGCTGGCATTTGCAGGCCTGGCCTCCAACTGGGTATTTTTTGAGTTAGGTTACAATGGGTAAAGAAAGATAATGAGTTAAAAATTGAGAACTATGAGAGGTTTGAGAATAAGAATAAGAAATTGGCTTGTCACAATCACTAGGAGAAGGTTTCATGTGGGAACAATTAGGGAAGTATTTAAAATGAGAATCATAAGTGAATATCACTCAAATATTGTTTGTTTTAAGACTAATCTTCTTTGGGAGTTCCTGTCATCTAGGGATATTGATCTATGAATACCATCATGTACAATATCATCATTGTAATGATAGCACTGCAAGTAAAAATATGTTTTTTCCAATTATGATATAATTTTACTTGGTATATCTTTATATTGACTTTCTGAATCTCAATATTAGCAATCACATATGGTTGCTTTATATTGACGTAATTCATACAAATTACTAATTAACCCAATATAACTATTTGCTTAATTTATTATTCAGGTAATCAGTCAATTAGAATGTAGTTATTTCACAATCAACAAACTTTAGGACAATAATGTGAGTTATGCATGTGCTTATCATCTTATGTGTTTTGATCCATAGGCACTACCTAATAAGACACATGCACAAGCACACACACACACACACACACACACACACACACACACACACTCACACACACACACACACACACACTCACTCACACACATACATGCATACATACACACATATACACATACATACACAGAAACAAACACACATGCACTGAAGGGGGAAACTGCATAAATGTGTAGGAAGCTTTAATCAGTGGTAGAGAAGCTGGTATACAATATGACAGAGAAAGAGAGATAAACAACACTTAGAATGTTTAAAAACAGTAAAGGAAATATTTTATAATGTTTTTAAGCTTAAATAAATTGTGTGTGCATTTGTGAGAGAGAGAGAGAGAGAGAGAGAGAGAGAGAGAGAGAGAGAGAGAGATTGAAGGAGTACCATATGGGTGTTAGATCATATAGGTAATATAACTTTCATCTAAGATCCATAATGCATGGTGGCCTTCATTCAAATTTTTGTCAGGTCTCCCAAAAGACTCTCAAAGGTATATAGGATTTCAATGTGGTCCTTGGTTGCATTCCAGCATTTGAAGGCAAGACTTTAATGTCAAATAAATCATATACTTCAAACACTGGACTTGAAGGAACCAAGTTGGACCTAATCTAGAATTCTCTTGCTGAGAACTATTTTTCATAGTATCAGAAGCTTGCAAACTAGAAAAAAACATCAATTATCTTGCCCATCTATAAAGCCTATGAATCACTCCAATGAATGGTGTGGTAATGTATCCCTAATAGTACAAATGGTAATGTATCCCTAATAGTACAAATGGTAATGTATCCCTAATCGTACAAAAGTGGTGTGTGTACATTGGGAACAACCAGCAGCTGTCTAAATGGAATTAACTCAACCCCACTCCATGTGAGGGAATTCATGCCTGATGCTTTAACCTATGAAGCTATGAATAGGATACACATAATAAAGGGAAAACCTATTACTAACATCTCATAAACCAATGTAATTTATAGTATATACTAAACATTTATCCACATATGTTACTCTTACCCATCACCAACAAATCTTCATTATATGTCAGATAAAGACCATCACATAAAAATACACTGGTCACAACTCAGAAAGCAAATCACTGTGGATAACAAGCTTAATTTTTACATGTAAACACTCAGTTCCCATCCAATCTTGGCTATAAATTGAAACTTCTTACCTAAAACAAGCGAACAATCAAAGCCAAAGAAATAACAACAAACATTCAAAATGTGATAACTTGTATGTTCTATATAAAAGTTTTCATTCTGCCAAACTTTAAAGCCAGTGTACCATACTAATGGCCAGGCTGCCACAATATCTCTTATGGTTAAAAAGTGGCAATTATATCTTGGAAATAATCAACAGCTGTCAAATAAGTATGAACATGTAATCAATAGAAGTGAATTGACATTTTGTGCTAAAATTCTAACCTACTACTTGTGAATAATGAGGTCATAGACCTTAAAGGAATGTTCCTATTTTCCTTTCCAGATTCAATTAAAAAACACATGATTATTCTCAGAAATATGTAGTTCTCATTCCCCACCAGAAAATGTTCATGATGCAGCAGATGAGACGACTAAAGAAATCCACAACAGATTGTTCAAAATACAGAAAACAAGTCACTGAGGTGCTACACACAAATTGATGTATCTACTACTAATACACTATCTATGTCTCTGTCAACATATGGAACGTGGGGGAGACAAATCAAAGGAGCCAGAGAACCAGAAAATCTGCTGTCTTGTCCACATAAAATTATGATAAATCTCACAGGACTTTTAGAATGGCAAACCTGTTGACATGTCATTGTGCATGGAAAATTCTCAAAGGGTCCTACCACCAGAAGTAGATCTGTAGATTATTAATTGTTGCAAAGAAAGGGAAAATTAGAGTTCTCCAGAGTTGAGCTCCCTAATAAGTTATATTATCCCAAGTAGTCATATTTGCATAAGAATTACATTAAATTGAATACACACACACACACACACACAAACACGTACACACATATGAGAGTAGCAGATGAGACAACCATCAAACCATCTTTTAACCCTTTCTGAAAGTGTCTGTTTATGGAAATTCTCAAAATACTTGAAATAGAAACTGTAGCATTCAGTAAGGCTCTACAAAACAATGGCTCGCCCCACTCACAACCTAATTTTTTTCTAGAACATTCTAAACATCTTCAATAAAAGGATGAAGGTGATTTTAAAAGAGATATGTATGGAAGCTGAAAACTGTATAAGCTGTATAAGTCTCAGCACAGAAACAAATGTTAAGATAAAAAGAACAATGTCACACAATCTCCAAACTAATACATTTCACAATGAATTAAAATGAAAATGATTTGTTTGCCCTTCAGACAAAGGATATTTAAAGCAGTATTCAAAACATATAACTGTATTAAAATATGTCAAAGATAAAGTAAAAACTCACCACAAAATGTAAGCCAATAGAAGAGGCAAAAATCAAATTAGGGAATATTTGGGGAAGAGGCAAACTGAAAATTAGCTATCTTTGAAACCTTAATAAACCAGATAAAAACCTTTCTGTAAAGATTCTTAAACTGAAAGAATAATGTAGGGAACTGTATGTCTAGAGCTGATAAATAATTAGATCACTCAATAAAAGTTAATGAGAAATTATGTTAAAGTTGGATAGATAAATGGTGAATATCTATCTATCTATCTATCTATCTATCTATCTATCTATCATCCATCCACCCACACATCTATCTATCTATCTATCTATCTATCTATCTATCTATCTATCTATCTATATCTATCTATCATATATATATATATATATATATATATATATATATATATATATATAGAGAGAGAGAGAGAGAGAGAGAGAGAGAGAAATGTAGATGGATAGACATGATAGTTGGTGATAGGTAAATAGGTAGATGATAGTCTAGATGGACATATACATACATACATACATATTAGATAGACATGATGGATATGGTAAACTGACAGAAAAATAGACAGATACTAATGAGCATAAAACAAGTGCCCTGAACCACCATAAAATATGTAACTTTTGAATTATGAGGAGTATTCCTATTATTCCGTGTTCTTGACAGGATGTCTTATTTGTTTTATTGACTTTACTAATTCTTACAGGTATAAGGTGGAATGTCAAAGCAGTTTTGGTTTGCATATGCCTGATGACTAAAGATGCTGAATGTATCTTTAAGTCTTTCTTAGTGAGTTTCCTCTTTTGAGATTTCTTTATTTACTCTGTACCCCATTTTAACTGTGTTATTTTCTCATGATATTTAGTTTTTGCATCTTTATATATTTAAAATATTATCCCTCCTTTAGGTGTATAGTTGGTAAAAATGTTTTTTTCATTCTCTGGGCTAATGCTTTGTCCTAATTATAGTGTCCTTTGCAATGTAGAAGGTTTTTTTTCACTTCATAAATTCACATTTATTTGTTATTGATCTTGGTGTCTGTGCTAATGCTGTTCTAGTTGAAGTCTTTTTTCTTTGCCAAAGTGTTCAAAATATTCCCCATATTTTTATCAAGTTCAGTGTATCTGGGATTTTTGTTTCTTTGCTTTTTGATTGTTTTACTCATATTCTATTTTTGTGTTTGTTTTGAGATATGGTTTTTATATGCACCCCAGGATGCCCTGGAACTCAGAGATCCAATTGCCACTGCATTCTGAGTACTGGTATTAAAGACATGTGCAACTATCACTGAATTTCAGTGTATATGATCTTGTGTTGAAACCATTGAACCATGTGGCATCAAATTATTTTCAGTGTTATTAGTATGAATATATTTGATATTTTTCTACATGCAGCTGTAAATTTTGCCATCACATTTTATTGAAGCTGTTTCTCATTCTTTATCAAAATTCAGATCTGTAGATTTATTTGTGAGTTTTCAATTTTATTCTATTGATTAGTGTGGCTGGTTTTTTGTTTGTTTAATTGATTTTGTTTGTTTGCTTGCTGTTGTTTTGTGATAATACCATGCTGTTTATATTTTTATAGCTCCATAGTACAATTTGAGATAATGAATTGCCATCCCTCCTGCAGTTGTCTTGCAATTCAGGATTCTCTTAGTTATTCCGGGTTTTGTGTGTTTCCACATGAAGCTGAACATTGTATTTTTAGGCTCTGTGAAGAGATGGATGAAGTTTGATGAGGAATACAGTAAATTTTTAGATTTGTTTTGACAACATGGTCAGTTTTACTGGTTTGTTTGAATCAATCCATGAGCATTGAAGGATTTTCCGCATTCTTATATCTTTCTCTCTCTCTCTCTCTCTCTCTCTCTCTCTCTCTCTCTCTCTCTCTCTCTCTCTCTCTCTCTTTTAATTTCCCGAAAGTCTTTCCTGAAGTGGAAATTTCTGGTTTCTATGGAGACTCAGTTATGTCATGTGATTATTATTATTTTTTTTTTTTTCTGGAGAATGCCTTCGCAGAGGATGTTTTGCTGAAGCAGACACATGGAAGATGTTTTGCTTAGAAAAGACACACAGAGTGTTTCAGGAAGTAGCCAGGACAAAAGGCATGGGTATAATACTTGAGAAAACACATGCTGGTTGGAAAGGGTATAAATGTAACCCTACAGCCTATGAATGATTCTGTGTGATATTGATATGCAGTCCCATTCTTTTCAGGTAATCATTATATTTTGCTGACACTGGTCATCATTTGTTGTAAATTCATATAGAGAAATACACCAAAGAACTTCTACTGTTATTCCAGTGGATTTTTGCAGCTTTTGATGCCTGATTGACAGAGCCTTGCAGCTTATTCTGGTTTAACTGTAATTGCTGATTCATAAAAGGTGTTTGCCTGTGGATCCAGCTGCTACTGTTGAGTCATATAAACTGAACTGCCCATATCCTGACAGCACAGGTTAAATTCACTCCAGGTAATTATTTCTAAACAGAATCATTTCCTCTTTTGTACTTATAACCTTTCCTTTCCAATATGTTGGGCAGGTGGTAGGCTGGAAGGGAGTTTTAAAACGTTTAAGAACATATATTACTATAGTTTGAAAAATATAAGTATATATTTCCTCATGCTTGATTACAGTTCACTGAAAACAATATATGGTTTTATTTGAGGATATTCCAAAAGCTGTTGGAATCCTGAGTTCATTTTCAGTCTGTCATGTTTGCATATGACATGATAGGAGATGTTGAGTTTCATGAACTAATCTTGTAACAGCTAGTTTGTTAAAATTGTTTATCAGTTGTAAGAGTTTCCCAGTGGAAGTTTCAGGGTCACATATATACTAACATATCTTCAGATAGAAATACTTTAGCTTCTCTCTTTCTAATTTATATTCTATTTCAGTTGTCTTGCTGTGCTAGCTAAGACTTCAAGTACTATAGTAAATAGGTAAAGAACAATTGGACAACCTTGATTCTGATTTTAGTTGGATTGCTTTGAACTTCTCTCCTTTAAAGTTGATGTTGATTATGGATTGCTGTAATTTGCTGTTTTTATGTTTAGGTATGTTCAGTGCATCATTAATCTCTTTATGTTTTATTATGACATGAGGTTGAATTTTTTCAAGGGAATTTTATGCATCTAATGAGATGATCATGTTCTTTTACTTCAGAATTTATAGTAGATGAAAATGATCAAATTCCTTATTTTTAATAAAACATAAATCTCTGGTATGAATCCTTCTACACCTAACTGTATGACCATTTAGATGTTTTCTTGGATTTGGTTTCATTGAGAATATGTGTATCTATATTTGTAAAGGAAATTGATCTACAATTCTCCATCTTTATTGGGTTCTTATGTGTTATGTATATCAGGGTAACCGTGGCGTCATAAATTAATTGGGCAATATTGCTCTGTTTCTGTCTTGTGGAAAAGTTGTGGAGTATAGGCATTAACTCTTATTTGAAAGTCTGGTAGAATTTTGCACTAAACCCATCAGACTCAGTGTTTGTTTTGATTAGGAGATGTTTTAATCACTGCTTCCATTTCTTTCTTCTTTTTTTTCCTCAATTTTATTAGATATTTTCTTCATTTACATTCCAGATGTTATCCCAAAAGTCCCCTATACCCTCCCCCATCCCTGCCCTGCTCCCCTACCCACCCACTCCTACATCTTGGCCTAGGCGTTCCCCTGTACTGAAGCATATAAAGTCTGCATGACCAAGGCGCCTCTCTTCCCAATGATGGCCAACTAGGCCATCTTCTTCTATATATTCAGCTAGAGACATGAGCTCTGGGGGTACTAGTTAGTTCCTGTTATTCTTCAACATATAGGATTGAAGACCCCTTCAGCTCCTTGGGTACTTTCTCTAGCTCCTTCCTTGTGAGTCCTGAGTTCTATCTAATAGCTGATTGTGAGCATCCACTTCCATGTTTGCCAGGCATTGGTATAGCCTCCCACAGCTGCTTCCATTTCACAAGTAGTTATAAATTTACTTAAATGATTTATCTGATCTTGACTTAACATTGCCAAGTGATAGGTGTCAATATTTTTTTCTCATTTCTTTTGGATTTTCTTGATTTCTCTATGTCTCTTGTTGGTCCCCTTTCCATATTTAATGTTAATTTGGATATTCAGTATCTGCAGGGATGTCAATCAAACTACTAGCTATACCAATCTTGAACATATAACAAAAGAATCTGCTGGGTATGGTAGCAACCGATTTTAATCTCAGCACTTGGAATGCAGAGGCAGGTGAATTTTTGAGTTCAACGCCAGCCTTGTCTACAGTATGAGCTCCAGGACAGCCAGTGCTACACAGAGAATACCTGTCCCCAAAAACAAACGTTGATTGATGTTCTAGTAATAAGAGCCAGATATTTTTAAAAAGGACCCTAAATATCCCTCCTCAGAAGACTACATAACAAAATTTTGATACATTTACTCAATGAAGTTTTTCTCAGCTACAGTTGAAAGAAGTAGAAAATAGAATTCTGAGTTCGAAAAGCCAGATAGCAGAAATAAAATATGGTGTGCATTGACTTATAATGAGAATTTATTGTTAATTCAGTGATATTCAAGATATAATCCTGAGAATAATAGGTTAAGAAATGAGTGCCATGGCAGCAGATAGACCTTCATGAGAAATAGAAATATAATGCCAGGCATGATGGGGCACGCCTTTAATCCCAGCACTTGGGAGACAGAGGCAGGTGGATTTCTTAGTTCAAGGCCAGCCTTGTCTACAAACTGAGTTCCAAGACATACAGACAGCCAGGGCTACACTGAGAAACCCTGTCTCAAAAAACCATATATATATATATATATATATATATATATATATATATATATATATATATATATATACACTCACACATTGAAAAATGTTGGAGAACTAGAATGGAGTGATCAAGTAGAGAATAAGGTCAAGTGGAACAACGGAGCAATTACATTGAGTGATAGATAAAACTAAGAGCCATTTGACGGGTAATAAGTTATTGCAGTTAAAAACTTCCTAAAATATAAACATATTTGAAGGCATTAAATTAAATCACCAAGTATGTGGAAAGATAGAGCCACAACTGGACATCTCTTGTCATCAAATGAAACTTCCTTTCCTAGGTTTTGGTTATATCTAATTGTGTTTCTGGCCAGAGGAATTCTATGGAAAGTTCCAAACAAAAGTATCAAACTGTTGTTAAGATACCATATCACTATTCACAAATTACTGCACAGCCCATTTGCTTAGGAATACACCCACACAACTCATTAAACGTGGAAAGATTGAAGAGACGTCTTCATAGAACCTTCAGGATAGTATTCAATTGTCTTTGGATAAGAAAATGTACTCTGCAAGAATCTAAAAGAGAAGGGTAAATACCTATCCCACCCATGAAATGTTTGACCTTCAATCTTCTTGCCTGAAAAATATGATGGAACAAAAATGTGGAAGTAACTAATCAATGTGTAGTTAGACTTAAGACACGCCCAATGAATTAGAACTTATCCTTGAAATTGTCTGTGTGACCAAGAAAAAGCCACTATATAGTCCAGAGACCTATAGTAAAACCAAATGCTAAAAAAGTAACAATCATATGACTCATAGTGAAATTCTGTTATACTCATAAATCAGAGCTTTATTCAGTCATCATCAGTTGACTTCCTCCTGGAGCAGATGGGAATAAATACAGAGATCCACAGCCAGATAGACTGCAGAAAGTGAGAGAACTTGTAATACCAGCACTAAATGGGATTCTCCATCAAATTCTCACCCTTTAAAGCTTCAGATAACCAGTGGGAGGAGAAGAGAGAAAGATTATAGGATCCAGAGCAGGTAGAGGACACCATGCAATAAGACCCTGTAAAATCAGTAAGATCAGCAAATGAGCATACAGGCCTACAGAATCTGGGCCAGATGGGGTTCTGGAACTGAAAGAAGTGAACATATATATGCCTCCATGCATTATCCAGAATCATCTCCAATTGTTAACTACTTCCAAAAAAAATTACTTTTAAAATTAGGCTCCATGCCCTGCAGTAAATGGACAACTAGATACAAACCCAGTGGCATCTTCAGAGGTTCTTTGTCTCGTACTGTTACATCATGGCTATTCTATTTTTTTTCTTTTTAAATGTTATCACTTTTTTAATTTTTAAAATTTTATATTTAATATACATATATAATATATATTACACACACATATATACACTATTTGTATATGTATATAAACATACACACACACAAACACACACACACACATATATATATATATATATATATAAAACCAGTGGCTGCCCTAAATTGAGACCTATCCCATGTGAGAAAACTAAGCACTCACACTATTAATTATTTTCACCTATGCTTGTAGAGAGGAACCTGGCATAACTGTCTCTTAGAGGCTTCATTCAGCAGCAGATGGAGGCAGAGGCAGAGTTGCAGAGCGAAACATCAGGAAGAGCTTAATAATCTTGTAGAGACAGCAAGATGGTGCTAAAAGGGCCAGGATATAGCTGTCTCGTGAGAGACTATACCAATGCCTGGCAAACATGTAAGTGGAAGCTCACAGTCAGCTATTAGATGGAACACAGGGTTCCCAAGGAAGAAGGAGCTAGAGAAAGTCCCCAAGGAGCTGAAGGGGTCTTCAACCCTATAGGTGGAAGAATAACCATGAACTAACTAGTACCCCCTGAGCTCATGTCTCTAGCTGCATATATAGAAGAGGATGGCCTAGTTGGCCATCAATGGGAAGAGAGGCCCCTTGGTCATGCAGACTTTATATGCCCCAGTACAGGGAACGCCAGGGTCAAGATGTGAGAGCGGGTGGGTAGGGGAGCAGGGCCGGGAGGGGGGAGGATATAGGGAACTTTCTGGATAACACTTAAATTGTAAATGAAGAAAATATCTAATAAAAGTTGAAAAAAAAAAAAAAAGAATCTTGTAGAGGTGTTGAGGATAGAAGTGAACAAGCCAGAGGGGTAAAGGACAGCACATGAAAACTTATAGAATCAACTAACCTGGGACCAGAGTGGCACTCACAGCCTGGGCCACCAACCAAAGAGTATGCTGGACATAGACCAGGGCACAAGATTTGTGTCAAATGTGCATGACAAGTTGTTCTGGATTGTCTTGATTTCTGATCTTTGCCCTTTCCCCTACCTGGACTGCCTGGGTGGTCCTCAGTAGGAGATTATTTGCTTAGTCCTGCTGGGACTAGGTGTCCCAGGGTAAGGGTTATGTGGTTCTCCCATTCTCTGAAAAGAAGGGGAAGGAGCAATGGTCGGGGAGAGATATGTAAGGGTAGGAACTGGGAAGATAGGAGGGAGGGTACTGTGATTTAGGTGTAAAGTGAATAAAAGATAATTATTTAAATAATTAAAAGAAAAAAGGGAAAAGTCAATCTAGAAATATATGAGATATGTATCTTTATGGAGGAGGAAATCCCATGCACCATGTGGTCCCAAACTCTAAGGGCAGTACATCTTTAAAATTTATATCATGCCTTTTCTTCTATTTTCCAAATCATACATTGATACTGAGTATTTGTTTTATTCTCAAGGTAGCTTTTATGGGTCTGAGGGGGAATTACAGTGTCTAATCTTTTGCCAATAATTTTAAAGTTAGGTGAAATTTTTACTTTCCTATAAACATTCCATTATATTGAGGGATTCTAAAACTTTATGACAAAATGCTACATCTACCTTTACTTGGTGCATCTCTCTCATTTCTCTTTAGAGATACATCTAGAAAAGAAACTCTCTACTTTGAACAAAACAGATTATTTTTGCTTAAATTTGTCTCAAGATAATGAAGATTTTCTATGGTATCTCCTCTAGAGACTAAATATGGCAACGAACAATAAGAGTATTGTGACAGTAACTATGGGTGTGCACAATTTGTATTTATTCTCTCTCTGATATTATTTGCTTCATTAAAATGACAGCCTCACCTGCAATTTTTAAATCTCTTTTTTCAAATGAGCTTTTAGTATTTTGCTAAAAGTTATAAAGTAATCTTTCCATTAGCATACTTATTGGTCTCTAAAATGAGCAAAGACACACTCACAGCAATCAAACTGAAAATATTTAAGCTGTTCAGTGAAGCAAGGAAATACTTTCAGTCGTGAGTGTGACAAAAAGCATCAATGATAAAATGGAAGTAGATGAGCAACTCTGGACTCTGAAGTTAGGCCAATATTCATTGGATAAGTGACAGGTTAGATGTTTTGAAGAAAATAGTATGGGTCTTGATTTAACTAAGCCACCTTTCATGTTAAGCCTCACAGAAATATCCATCTATCAAGAATCCTGAAGCACTATGAGCCAAGTTCAATATGTTTCAATATGAAAGTAAATATGAAGTTCTGGGGGAGAAGGGCAAATTCCTGGAGTTACAATGAATATTGCTTTATTTCACTAGCTGATAAGCCAGATGTACAAGTTGAGATTTATGGCATAAGTTAAAAGTAGGAAAACACTTGCAGACCAGAACATAAATATTTTCTCCAAGTATGTGCAGCAATGAAATAGAAACTCTGAAGAAAGATTTATAGAGAATTCACTTTCAGCCTTTAAGGGATCATGGCTGTAGTAATATTTTCAATAATTCTATTGAAGATATAGTTCATATGAGAGAGGCCAAGAGACTTACTCCTTAGGTTTTATCTGTCATTAGTGATTTGTTTTTTCCCACACTCATAAGAGGTTTCAAAATACACATGGACTTATTAAAGAAAGGACTGGCTGCCTGGAGAACAAACTCAAACTAGGTCATTCAAGAAGTCTCTCTGTAATAAAGGTACTGGCAGTAGCCTTAAAAATACAAGACTGATGTTTTCTGTCATTCTGCTAACTTTCCATTATTACTGATGTTTGGATAGACATGTAACTGTCTTGAGCTACAAATATAAATTTTACAACAAGCTAAGAAAAATCTGTCAGAAATAATCTGGCCATATTTTGATAACTGTTGCTATCACATGGGCAATGAAAGGTATTTGGTCAAGATCACATAGCATGGCATGACATTTAGAACAGAAAACACACAAATGGAAAGATGTTTTTTCCATTCCTTTGAGAAAAATCTCTCTACAGAGAAAGACAGATAAGGGCAACTGAAACAAACTGAACCTGTGTCTTCCAAATAACTAAAGAGAGGCTATAGCATGGATTTGCTACAGAAACACTAGGATTCTCCAGTTTAGCTTCATTTAACAGCTGTTTGTGCTAACATAATAGACAACAAGCATGTAAGTAAATGGTATAATTGTTTGACTTCTCATAAAAGTGTTGTAAAGGTATTAGAGTCTGAGTTTTTCCTAATGATAATATACCATTAAATAATAAGAACTAATTATTATTATAGTTTATGGTATCATAGATAATTAGAATAAACAAGTTTTAATAAACATGTAGAATATTTTAATACCTTTAATACCTTAATATTTTATATATTAAAATCTGGTTTAATATGTATGTATATATTAAAGCTCTTTGTCAAATATAATTTGCTATTGATATATCAGTAAGTATGCATATAAATATAGTATCTATTTATCAATTCTTAATTTGTTTTTAGGGGAAGTAACTCTGAGCCTTATAATTTTCCTATGAGACTGAAAGGCAGTAAAAGTCATAATATCATATCTTCAAAGCATTGAAGTAACAAATTTAAATGAGTCAGCAAATAAATGCCAAAAATTAAAGTCACTTTACTGTCATCAGCTTATAAAATCTTTACTGTTTTCTAGTCTTTTATTTGCCCAGCTATAAATTGTCATCTCACTGAGAAGCCACCTTTGGTAAATAGTGTGAAATTTCAACTTGCCATGCCGAGGAGGTCCTAGAATGTTCCTAATTGAACAATTATCACAAACCCAGACACTATTGCTTATGCCAAGAGGTACTTACAGTATCCTAATATAGCTCTCCCCTGAGAGGCTCTGCCAGAGCCTGACCAAAACAGATGCAGATACTCATAGCTAACCATCTGAGCTCAGAGGCTCCAATGAAGGAGTTAGGGGAAGGATTAAAGGAGTTGAAGGGGTTGCAACAACAACAACAATATCAACAAACAAACCTCCACAGAGTCCCCAGGGACTAAATCACCAACAAAAAAGTACACATGGAAAGACACATAGCTCCAGCTGCTTATATAGCATTTGATTACCTTATCTGGCACCAATAGGAGGGGAAGCCTTTGGTCCTGTGTAGACCCCATGCCCCAGTGTAAGGGCATGGAATCAACACAGGGCCACCCTAGGGTGGTGAGGCAGGTTGCAACAGCATGGGGTCTACACAGGACCACCCTAGGGTGGTGAAGCAGGAGTAGGTGGATGGGTGGGTTAGTGGGAGGGCAAACACCCTCATAGAAACAGGGTATAGGGGGTATAGGATAGGGAGTCTTCAGAGGGGAAACCAGGAAGTATGGGATCCTGAAAGGCAGCCTGTTTTCTGGATGAGCTAGGTTTAAACCTGGGAGACCCAGCAGGTGTTTCTGCAAGGAAGGAAGGTGTTTGCCACACTCCTAATCACCAAGCTCCTGAAACAAGCCTCTCCATAATTCTATAGCCATCAGTCACATAGTGCAG
Organism: Mus minutoides; assembly: GCA_902729485.2. Lineage (NCBI taxonomy): Eukaryota > Metazoa > Chordata > Mammalia > Rodentia > Muridae > Mus > Mus minutoides. The sequence goes on along the minus strand of LR754387.1, from coordinate 34,737 downwards.
GGCTCCAAGTCCCTGGTAATCTGTCTGGACTCCACCCTCACAGTTTCTTGGCAAGAGTCAGATATGCTCCTCTCCACAGTTACCTGGCAACAACCAGATAGGTCTGGTCCACCATAAAAGGGTCTGCTTGGTCCCTCCTCCCTCATTTACTCTTGCCTCTCTCTCTTGCCCTTTTACTTCCCTGCTCTCCATATTCCCTTCTCCCATCCATCCACTTTGCCATGGCATCCCTCTACTTCTCTTCTTTCTCCTTCTCGCAGCCTTCCTCTGCTTCTACTACCCTCTTAGCTCCCCTTCCCAGACACTCATCGCTGCAAAAGATATTTAACCGCAGGACAGCCCTGAGAAGGTGGGATATAGTTTCACTCATCACAACTCTCAGCCTTGACAATAAATGCCTTAAAACCATAGGCTGCCTCTTCTCTTCAGGATCCAAAGTGCTGGAGCAATGGAGCAGGTCTTCTTCTAAAGAGGCTAGCATCTAATCTTTCAGAGGAGGCCTCTCTGTGCTCTCAGCCATGGACTCCACCAAGCCAAAACACCAGCATGAGCAAGGCTAAGACACTCTCCTCTCAGCAGGAACAAGTTGTAGCACTCTCTCCCTTCCCCTTTCTCTTCAGCCCCAGGTTGCACTTCCCCAACAGCCTGACACCCACCCAGCAGCTGCATGGGGTGTGTGCAGTCAAACTTCTTGCATTCTGCCTTTCCCAATGGCTCCAGCCCAGGGCAGGACACAAGACACCATTTTAACCCACAGGAAAAGGGGGTGTGTGTGTTATATTTCAAATGTAAATAAATAAAATAACTAATAAAAATAACATAACACTCTAAAGCTTTAGGGCATGTATGTTTGCTTTCATGAATATCTTTTAAAATAATATTATGTATTAGTTTGATTTCAATACAAAATAGCTTGATCATATTCAGTCTCTAATTCTCTCTCCCACTTCTAGTTTACACCTATACTACAAAACTCAAGACTATGAATGTTCTCATATCAACAGAGAGCACATGATTGTGAACTTCAAAAATAAAACTCACCTTCAATGCATACAGTTATCTGGAATAACAACATTTATATCAACTTTAAATTTCATTTAATTAAGAATTTTATTGAGTATTTTTGCATCGATTTTCATAAGCGAGATTAGACTGAAGTTCTCTTTTTTGGTTGAGTTCTTGTGTGGTTTAGCTATCAGAGTAATTGTGGCTTAATAGAAAGTTAGGTGATGTTCCTTCTGTTTTTATTTTATGGAATAATTTGAGAACAATTGGTATCAGGTCTTCTTTGAAAATCCAGTAGAATTCTGCACTAAATCCATCTGGCCCTGGGCTTTTGTTTTGTTGTTGTTGTTGTTGTTGTTTGTTTGTTTGTCTTTTTGGTTTGTTTTGGTTTTTTTTTTTTTTTTTTTTTTTTTTTTTTTTTTTTTTTTTTTTTTTTTTTTTTTTTTTTTTTTTTTTTTTTTTTTTTTTTTTTTTTTTTTTTTTTTTTTTTTTTTTTTTTTTTTTTTTTTTTTTTTTTTTTTTTGGTTGGGAGGTTTTCAATGACTTCTACTTCCTTTTCAGATATGGGACTGTTTAGATAATTTACCTGCTCTTGATTTAATTTTGGTATGTGGCATCTGTCTAGAAAACCATTGATTTCATCTTGATTTTTCAGTTTTGTTGAGCATAGTTGATTTTATAGTAGGATCTGATGATTATTTTGATTTTCCTCCATTTCTGTTGTTATGTCTCCCTTTTCATTTTTGATTTTATTGATTTGGATACTGCCTCTTGAACCTTTAGTAAGATATTTTCTTTATTTACATTTCAAATGTTACCCATTTTCCTAGTTTCCTCTCCAAAAGTCCTCTATCCTCTCTCTCCTCCCCCTGCTCCCCAACCTACCCATTCCTGATTCCTGGTCCTGGTATTCCCCTATACTGAGACATAGAACCTTCCCAATACCAAGGGTCATTCCTCCCATAGATGACCGACTAGGCCATCATCTGATCCATATGCAGCTAGAGATA
>LR754387.1:0-32622 GCA_902729485.2 Mus minutoides | reverse complement strand
GAGCTTTTGCCTGTGCTGTTAATATGTTAGTGTAAGATCTCTCCAGTATCTGTATCAAGGCTCTTAATGCTATGAACATTCCTTTGAGCAAATCTTTCATTGTGTCCCATAGATTTGGGTATGTTGTGTCAACATTTTCATTAAATTCCAGGAAGTCTTTAATTTCTTTATTTCTTCCCTGACCAAGATATCACTGAGTAGAGTTGTTCAGTTTCCATGTATATGTGGGCTTTCTGTTTTTGCTGTTCCTGAAGACCAACCTTCAGTGATATGACAGGATGCATGGTATTATTTCAATCTTCTTTTATATGTTGAGGGTTGTTTTGTGGCCAATTATATGGTCAATTTTGGAGAAGGCACCATGAAGTGCTGAGAAGAAGGCATATTCTTTTGTTTTAGGGTGAAATTCTCTGTAGACATCTGTTAAATCTATTTGGTTCTTAAGTTCTCTTAGTTTCACTGTGTCTCTGTTTAGTTTCTATTTCAATAACCTGCCCATTCTTGAGAGTGTGGTATTGCATTCTTCCACTATTTTTATGTGTGGGTTCAACATGTGTGTTGAGTTTTAGTAAAGTTCTTTTATGAATTTGGGTGCTCTTACATTTAGGGCATAGATGTTCAGAATTGAGACTTTCTCTTGGTCTATGTTCCCTTTGATGGATATGAAGTGTCCTTTTTGATCACACTTGATAACTTTTGGTTGAAAATCTATTTTATTGGTTATTTAGACTGTAACTCCTGCTTGTTTCCTGGGACCATTTGCTTGGAAGACATTTTCCATCCATTTATTCTGAGATTGTGCCTGTCTTTGTTGTTGAAGTATTGATATGTTTTTCATTACACACATAGATAAGTAGAACTCTTATAATTCATTAAAGCGATTTTTCTTTGCAGCAGTAGGTGACCATTACAAAAAGTCACACCTTGTACAAAAGCAGAACATTACTTACGTGTCTGAAACAAACACTTCTATAGCTAGGGCACAAGTATATTTTAGGAAGAAGGGATCAAGGAGTATAAGAGCCTGAAGCCTAGGAAGTTTGCAGTAGGATTGTATTGTCTTGGTATAACAAGGTAGATACCTATGTAATATTATAATACAGCTGCCTAAACAAGACCTAAGCAATTACAAAGCTAGTTGACATACCAATGGGGATAGGTGAAATATTATGGAATTCTATCAAAAGAAAATCTACAGACAATTAAAGACTGATGAAAGAGGAAAATTTTATTTTTCTGAAGGATAACCCACATAAATGTTTATCTAACTCCACATAGCCAACACTAGAAAATGTGTATTCACAAACAACACCAAATAGACAGGCTGGTTGTATTTATATATTTGTGTTCATATGCATGTGTGTGCATATAGCAATAGTAATTAAAGATAAAAGGCAAAGAATTTGAGTAAGAGTAGACTATTATTCTATGAAAGTAAATTATATAACTATATTATAATTAAATAAATAAGAAAACTCCAAGGACCTAACTGGGATGAGATTAGCTGAAATGCCCAACAAAGAAGAGGGAGAACCTGTAGAGACCATATCCAGACATTAGGCAATGGTCTCATTTGAGATAGGGGGCCAGCCACTCATCTCCAATTTTTTAACCCAGAATCGCTCCTGTCTAAAGGGAATGTGGTGACAAAGTTTAGAGCAGAGACTGAGGGAAAGGCCATCCTGAGAGTTCCCCAATTGGAAATCCATCCCATATATAGATATCAAACCTAGACCCTATTGTGGATGCCAAGAAACATTTGCTGACGAGAGCCTATTATAGCAGTCTCCTGAAAGGCTCTGCCAGAGCCTGATAAAGAGGTGGATGCTCACAGCCAATCATTGTACTGAGCACAATGATGGAATTAGAGAAAGAACTAAAGGAGCTGAAGTGGTTTGCAACCCCATAGGAAGAACAACAATATTAATGAACTGGACCTCTCAGAGATCCCAGGGACTAAATCACCAACCCAAGAGTACACATGGAGGAACCCATGGCTCTAACTGCATATGTAGTAGAGAATAAAATTGTCTGGCCTCAATAGGAGGAGAGGCCCTTGGTCCTGTGAAGGCTTGATTCCCCAGTGTAGAGGAATGACATAGCAGTGAGGCGGGAGCAGGGGATCGGTAGGAGAGTACCCTCATAGGAACAGGGTGAGGGGAGATGGAATGGGTGTTTCTAGGAGGAAAACCTGGAAGGGAGATAACATTTGAAATGTAAATAGATGGGTTTGTTTCCAAGGAGACTCTATAATCTGATATATCCTAGAGAACCTGCTACACTCAGAGAACCCCCTCATTTCCCTCCCGGAGTCCTGGAGCTGCTGCTGGGAGCCTGATGGATCCAGGATCCAGGTCCATCTAAATCCCCGCCCTCCCAAATACCATTTCCTTTTCTTCTATCCCTTCAACCCCTTGTAACTGGTCCTTGCTGCTGGTGCACACGCCTAGTTGGTCTGCTCCTGTGAAGACTCCATATCCCATTTCATCCTAGAGGACCCACTACACTCAGAGCAGCTGAGCAGTTGAGGACCCTCTGCATTCAGGGCAGTTGAGGATTTGCTGCTCTCAGAGCAATTGAGGATCAGCTACACTCAGCATAATTGGACAACAGCTTGACTGCACCACTGAAAACCTAACAGTCTAAAGGCCTCTGAGGAGATCTCCTGCAGCCAGAACAGCAGATCAGCAGCCTCTCTAGCCCTGTGAAGAGCACTCAGTTGGAAGGCCCCCAGGTGGTCTGATACAGCCAGTGCCACAAGTCTACCAGGAGACCTGAAGCAACTCAGGAACAAAAGAGGCAGAATCTATAAAGTCACTAGATCAACAAACACCAGTGATATCCAGATGGCTAAAGTCAAGCACAAGACTCTAAACAACAGAAGCCAAAAATATGTAGACATCATTAGAACCTAGTTCTCCCACCACAACAATCCCTGAACACACCAACATATGTGAAAATCAGGAATCTGTCCTAAAAATCCTATCTCATGAAGGCAGTAGAGCCAAATTTCTACAGAATGTCTTATACTTCTGTTATAAAATTTCATGGCCATGGAAACTTATAGAAAAAAAAAAAAGTGTTTATTTAGACTTTATGATTCCAGAAGGAATTATGATGCTAGAAGTCCATCAGTGTCACAGATGGTAACATGGCAGGAAATACTAACTGAGGTTTCACGAATGTCTGGAAGATTTTGTCTCAATCAATGTGCTCAAAGTTCAGACTGAGTATCCAAAATGGTCTAAGTATTTACATACTTAAAAGTCTGGGGCACAATTCATACTTCTTCAAGTAAGGCCTCACCTCCTAATTCTGCACAAAGCAAATGAATAAGGCCCCACGTATTCAAATCCAAGCAAACTATAGCAGGCATCTCACTCACAATATTTTATACAGTTATTGAACCTGACTCTCTATGAGCTGTTTCATGCCCAATGCAGATGGTTAAGACTGATCTCAGATCATCAGCAACAACAGCAAGCACGTTGACCCTTGAGCCTTGGATATAGCCCTGAAACCTTCATTTAAGAAAGGTTAAAAAAAAAAAAAAGGAAAGAAAAAGAAGAAGAAGAAGAAGAAGAAGAAGAAGAAGAAGAAGAAGAAGAAGAAGAAGAAGAAGAAGAAGAAGAAGGCCCAAGCAAGGATGCTCAAATTTGATTTAGAAAGGAAGTAAACTAGTTATAGGAGGCAGTTGGAGGGAGGGAACTTGATGATGGTAAAGGTAAGAGAATGAGGGGAGGAGAAGGGATCAGGTGTGGTGAGAGACAGGAAAAAGAACCGCAGTGCCAGAAGAGAGAATGCAGCTCTGTGGCTGGTGAGTTTTGCCAAAAACTTGGGGTGGGGGAGGGCCCCAGGAGTCAAAAAGGGTGACATTAGCTGATTAGCATAATAGTAGGGATGTGGAACCTGAAGAGGCTACCTGCTTTAGCCCTGCAGAACTCCCAGTGGAAAGAAAAGGATACCAACTTACACATATATCTTTCTACCTAAAATGTATCCTTTCTACAAATTGCTATATCCAGCTGGATAGTCAATGTGGGAAGCCTGGCTAAGCAAATGAGGATGATTATACAACAGACAAAAATGAGATTCAAGAACACAAAACAGTATAATTTCTTGTTAGCACCTCCTGGATCCTTCCCTAAAATTGACCATATAGTCAACCACAAAGCAAGACTCAACAGATGCAAGAAAATTGAAATAACCCCCTGTATTTTATTAGACCACTATGGATTAAAGCTGGACATCAACAACAACAGAAACACTGTAAAACCTACATACTCATGGAAATTGAAAAATGCTTTAATCAATGATTTCTGAATCAGGGAAGAAAGAAAAAAATTAAAGACTTTCTAGAATTCAATAAAAATGAAGGCACAACAGACCCAAATTTGTGGGACACAATGAAAGCAGTACTAAGAAGAAACTTTGATAGTAAATTCTTCCATAAAAAAATTGGAAAATTCTCATAACAGCAATTTAAAAGCAAACCTAAATGCTCTATTAAAACAGAGAACAAAGAAAGAAGGAGAGAGAGGCAGAAGGAAGAAAGAAGCAAGAACACCACCACCAACAACAAAAAAGTATAATGCAGAGAATAAAAACAGGGCTAAAACCAATCAGAAGAAGAAAAAACAAAACAAAACAAAACAAAACAAAACAAAAAAACAAAAACAAAAACAAAAAAACAACAACAACAACAACAACAACAAAAAAAAAACACAGAATCAATGAATCCAAGAGCTGGTTCTTTTAGAAAATCAAAAAAGATAAACAAACCTTTACCAACCTAACCAAAACACAGAAAGTCAGTATCCAAATAAAATCAGTAATGTAGACATAACTGACACTTTCAAAGAATCATTAGGTTTGACTTCAAAACCTGTACTCCACAGAATTGTTAAATTTTACTAAAATGAATACTTTTGTAGATGGATACCACTTAACAAATTTAAATCAAGATCAAATAAACTATTCAAACATCCCCATAACCCCTGAAAAAATGGATGCATTCATTAAAGTTCCCCACACAAAAAAAAAAAAAATTTAGGGCCAGATGGTTTTAGTACCGAATTCTACCAAACATTAAAGCAGAGTTAATTACAATACTCCTCAAATTATTCCAAAGAAATTTGAGACAAAGGAATACTGCCAAACACATTCTATGAGGCCATAGTCACCCAAATACCTTTAACACACTAATAATCAACAACAACAACAACAAAAGATTTCTTCAGAATAGTTTTCCTATGAACATTGATAAAAAAATATACTTAAAAATACTTGCAAACCTAATCCAGAAAGACATCATCCATAAAGATCAAGAAGGCTTCATCCCAGGGATGCAGGAATATCTCATGTAATAATTAATAATAATAATAATAATAATAATAATAATAATCAATAAAATCCACCATATAAAAACTGAAAGAAAAAAAAAAGAAATCACATGATTGTCTCATTAGATGCTGAAGGTATAAGAGAAATCAGGGATACAGGGCACATACATAACCATCATCAAAGCAATATATAGCAAGCCAATAGCCAACATCAAATTAAATGGAAAGAAACTTAGAACATTTCCACTAAAACTGGGGACAAGACAATAATTCCCACTTTCTCCCTATATATTCAATATAGCATTTGAAGAGCTAGCCAGAACAATAAAATAACTAAAGTAGATCAAGGGGATAGAAATTGGAAAGGAAGAAATCATAGTGTCACTATTTATAGATGATATGATAGTATACATAAGCAACCCCAAGAATTCTACCACAGAATTCCTACAACTGATAAACACCTTCAACATAGTGGCTGGATACAAAATTTACTCAAAGAAACCAGTAGCTGTAATTTATATGAATGATAAAAAGGTCAAGAAAGATATTAGAAAAAGAACACCATTTACAATAGCTGCTAACACTATAAAATGTCTTAGTATAAATCTAAGCAAGTGAAAGATCTGTATCACAAGATCTTCAAGCCTTTGAAGAAAAAAATTGAAGAAGATATAAGGAGATGAAAGGATCTTCCATGCTTATAGATTTGTAGGATTAACAAAATGAAAACATCCATGTGACTAAAGGAAATAAATTTCTTATGGAAAAACAAGCAAGAAAGCAAGCAAGCAAGCAAACAAACAAAAAACCAATGACAGTCAAAACAATTGTTAACAATTGAAGATATTTAAAAGGAATCACCATTCCTCCCCTCAAGCTGTACTACAGGGTAATAGTGCACAAAACTACATGGTTAGGTACTGAAAAAGATGTGTTGATCAATGGAATCCAATTGAAGACCCAGAATAAACCCATGTACCTATGGACACTTGATTTTTTGATAAAGAAACCATAACCAAACACTGGACAAATGAAGGTATCCTTAATAAATGCTGCTGGACTAATTGGATATCTACATGAAGAAGAATGAAACTAGATCCACACATATACCCCACACAAAACTCAAGTCAAGTGGATCATTGACCTCAACATAAAACCAAATACACTAAGTTCCATAGAAGAGAACATGATTAATACCCTTGAATGTATTGATACAGAAGACAAGTTCCTGAACAGAACACAAATGTCCCAGCCTCTAAGATCCACAGTTGATAAATGGGACCTCATGAAACTGCAAAGATTTGTAAGGCAAAAAGACACTGTCAATAAGATAAATGTTTGGGAATGGATTGTCACCATCCCTACATCTGGCTGAGGGTTAGTACCTAAAATTTACAAAGAATTCAAGTTGGACACCAAAAACACAAATAACTCAGCTAAAACTTGGGTACAGAACTAAACAGAGAATTCTCAACAGAGGGCTTTCCAGTGACTGAAAAGCACTTAGAGAAATGCTCAGTCATAATTCTTCAGGGAAATGCAAATTAAAACAACTCTGAGACACCATGTTATACCTGTTAGAATGGCTAAAATTGTTATGAACTGTAAGGCCTGTCAATTGACCAATGTGGTTGCCAGTGTGAAGAACTTCCACACTAGATACCAGGCCACCAAACCAGGAGTCTCTTGGGAAATGGAGTCCATGGTTGTAAAACCAGGAAATTTTAGATATAGATTCTTACTGTTGTTTATAGATATATTTTCAGGGCAGACTGAGTCTTTCCTAAGGAAGTATGAGACTGCTCCAATGATAGAAAAGAAACCACTAAAACAAATTCTTCCAAAATAAGGGTTTTCTAAGCTGAAAGGGTTAGACCTATATTGTGTCTGAGTCAGAGTTTAGCTAAAATTCTGAAGATTAATTAAAAACTTCATTGTGAAAATTGAAATAAAATAAAATAAAATAAAATAAATTCATTGTGCATTTAGACCCTAGAGTTCATGACAGGTAGATAAGATAGATAAAACCCTAAAAGAGACAAGATGACCAGAAACTACCTCACCCAGGGATCCATCCCATAATCACCCACCAGACACAGACACTATTGCATATGCCAGCAAGATTTTGCTGAAAGGACCCTGATATAGTGGTTTCTTGTGAGGCTTTGCCAGTTCCTGGCAAATAGAGAAGTGGATGTTCACAGTCATCTATAGGATGGAACACAGGGCCCCCAATGGAGAAGCTAGAGAGAGCACCCAAGGAGCTGAAGGAGTCTGCAACCCTATAGGTGGAACAATAATATGAACTAACCAGTACACCCAGAGCTCATGTCTCTAGCTGCATATGTAGCAGAATATGACCTAGTCGGCCATCATTGCAAAGAGAGGCCCCTTCATCTTGCAAACTTTATATGCCCCAGTACAGGGGAACACCAGAGCCAAGAAGTGGGAGTGGGTGAGTAGGGGAGTAGAGCAGGGGGAGGGTATAGGGTACTTTCATGATAGCATTTGAAATGTAAATAAAGAAAATATCTTGAGAGAGAGAGAGAGAGAGAGAGAGAGAGAGAGAGACCTTAACGAAATTGACATTAGAGAATGATGGGGACTCACCCCTTTTAAAGTTATTTTTCATTCACCTCCTCCTATTATCTACAACCAACAGGCAGAGGTTATTGCAGAATCAGATGATCCCCAAGTATTGGATGATCTCCAGGGTATCCAATGAATACAGAAACATATTTTGCCTAATCTTCATTTCTCTACGAAACAGGTTCCCCCTTTGGAGCTCCACCAATTGTGCCCCAGAGACTGCGTCCTAGTCAAGAGACACCGCCAAGGGTCTTGCTAAAAAATTTAGGCATCCCCCACCAAAAAAAAAAAAAAAAAAAAAAAAAAAAGGCACACACTTTTAATCCAAGCACTCGGGAGGGAAAGGCAGGCAGATTTCTGAGTTCAAGGCCAGCCTGGTCTACAAAGTGAATTCCAGGACAGCCAGGGCACACAGAGAAACACTGTCTCTAAAAAAGAACAACAACAAACAACAACAAACAAACAAACAAACAAATTTAGGCCTCTAAGTCATCATTTTGCCCATGCCCACTTTCCTGAAAGTTGACAGAATTATGGCCTGGATCCACCACACACACTCAAATCACAGACCTTTTTGAGGTTGAGAAAAACCTGGACCAGTAGAAACAAAAGAAATAAAAGGCTATCAAGCACCCTTCCAACCCTCTCAATCTCAAGTTACAGGAATCTCTATGACCCTCTTTGCTGAATATACCACAAAAGGAACCCCAGCAGCCTGTTAATCTTATCATTATGACCAACAGGTAAGATTGTCAACTCTACTTACCAGATTACACCCCTGAGCACCTGATTCTCCAATCTCCATGTCGACCTCTGTAATCTGGTGAGAAAAGAATGACACCACTCCATCCCTGCCACATCCCCATAAAAACGTTGGAAATGTACCTTTCAGTTTATGGTTACAGCACACGTTTGGTGCTAAGGGAGACTAAAAACCAAGTTTTTTACATTTACCTGAGACATTCCCAGTTATTCACATTTACTGGAAACATTCCCTGAGCATTGACCAACACAACAAATGTGGAGTCCCTTTGCTTTTCTTCTTTGCAGCCTGGGGATATAAATACACTAGATGGATACACTAGAAGTCCACCAATAAGAACCTCATCACCATGCCTAGGCTCAATACACAGGGCTGTGGGGAAAAGTACAATCCTCTTATTACTAGATTCACATATGATGCCAGAAGGCTAATTAGAGGTAAAACTTGAGGACTGAGACATTATGTCACTGATAAAGATCCTAGTGTCCTGTTCACCCTCTGACTGTGTGTTCAGACACCCCCAATTTCTCTCGGTCCAAAAGTCCTGCTAGAAAAACCCACATCTACACCACCTTTGTGGGCTTGAACACCAATCCTACCACAGTACCCATGTCCATCTTTCCCTTATAAGGCCCCAACTCAAGCCAGCATGAAATGCCAAGGCAGAGTAATGATAGCCCTGACCCACTCTGGAAAATGATGGTCCAGTCTTCTCAAGTCACCAATGCCTCTGGAACTGACCTAACTCAATCATGCTGGCTATACTAGGAGATAGGTCCACTGAACTTTGAAGACATAGCCTTTATTAGAAACTTTACTGGAACTGAGAACGACAATGAGTACAGATGACAACAAGTTGAGACTAGGGTGACATTAAAGGCCATAGAATATCAGGGCACCTGTATAGGGATAGAACCTGGGGCCAAAGCCATTTTTGGTAACCAGAGCTACAAGATAAATCCAGCTAATGATAACTACCTAATACTAATCACCAATGTCTGGTGGGCAGACATCATACATCAGGTCAAAGAATTCTATATACTTGTCCATTTGTTACCTAGGAACATCTATCACACAGAAGACCAAAGTTCTAGATTTCCTAGATGGAACCTCAGGTTTAGTAACCACAAGAGCCATGTGAGAACCAGTTTGTTTGTTTGTTTTTTATTAGATATTTTCTTCATATAACTTTCACATGTTATCCCGAAAGTCCCCTAAATCCTCCCCCATCCCCCGCCCTGCTCCCCTACCCCCCCACTCCCACATATTGGCCCTGGTGTTCCCCTGTACTGGGGCATATAAAGTTTGCATGACCGAGGGGGCCTCTCTTCCCAATGATGGAGAACCAGTTTTAACTGTAACACTTGGTGTTACAAAAGAAACATTATGATGGTTTAAAAGAAGCCATAAATACTGATATGAAGAGATTAAAAAAAAAAAAAAAGTTCTCTTATCTACATGATTCTCTGGGGTCCCTGATAGAAGTACTGTTCCAAAATAGGAGAAGGCTGCATTTCCTAGTTATCTGTGGAGCCCTCAAAGAAGAATTCTGTTTATATGTTGACCACTCTGGAGTGGTCAAAGAGTCCATGGCCACAGTTAGAGAGGCCCTGGCCAAAAGAAAATCAAAGCAAAAACAAAGATCAACAACAAAAAAGAAACACAAGGCTAGTTCAAGTCATGGCTCAAATGTTCCTCATGACTGACCACCCTGATATCTACCCTGGTGGGCTCCTTGCTTATTTTCCTTGTGTTCCTTATCTTTGGCCCAAAGAATTTGAACACATTACTCCAGTTCATAAAAGAGAAACTTAAGACTATTCAATTTATGATGATAAAAAGTCACTACAAGTCCTTCCATAATAAAGCCTATGAACTTAAGGAAGTCCCATTATTGGACCTTCTAGTTGCCGGATAAAGGGGGAAAGGAGAGGCCAAACTTAATTCATCTTGAAAACAGCCTTCATATTAAGAAGGAAAAATAAAAGCCTGAAAAATTGACCTGCAGCTAAATCCACTTACCAGGAAGAGATTCAACAGCTTGACCTTTGCCAGTTACTCTTTAGCTACTCCTAACAATGAAAGACTAGTGTGTTTGTTTCAAATGTACTCTCAGGCATTTGTGATTATATACAGTCTGGATTCAGAGCACCCACCCCTTGGCTTGCAATAATCATTCAATTGGATGAATGCCAGAATAGATATACCTCACTTTCTTCCATTTTCTATAAAATCTTGTCTGAGAGTTTGTGACTCTTCATCAAACTGTCCAGTGGGCTGGCAGTGAATAAACCCAAACTCAAGTTTGTAATAAAGAGACCTTAACATGATTCCATTGAAGTCAACACATTGGTGGTGTTTTGTTTTGTTTTGTTTTGTTTTGTTCTTGAGGTAAATGAATGCTTCCTGGCACAATACTTGTAGATCATATATTTATGGATGTAGAGAAATAATCAAAGAAAGTTTATGTGTGAACTGAACTTACTGTCAATTGCTTTCAATTTTCAGTGTGATAATAGCAAAGATCTTTTCAACAGGAATTCTCAGTCCATTCCATTGTGTGTTTGCCTGAAACATGTGGATACACAGATTAATAAAGTGAATAAACTATATAGACCTTTGCTAGCATTTTGATTATGTTTAAAATTAGATATTAGATTGAAATTCATATAACCATAAAAATTAACCAGAAATAAAGTATATAACAATTTTATGACTCTTAGCATTCTAGAAATTAGCAATTGAGAAATGTAGAGTAATTTTAATACAGAACATGGCTGCTCTGACAAGAGATCACATCCTAAGACCTAAAACTGTGTAATCCAATTGCAACACAGACACACACTTATACACATCTTTAATTCCAAATAATGTAGATAAGTTTAGTTTATAAAATGAAACAGACTTAAGTTAAAAGTGATTTCGTGTTTTGTTTTATTTTGTTTTGTTTTGTTTTGTTTTGTTTTTTGAGACAGGGTTTCTCTTTGTAGTTCTCGCTGTCTGCTGTCTTGGAATTCACTCTGTAGACCCTACTGGCCATGAACTCAGATACCTGCCTGTTTCTGCCTCCCAAGTTTTGGGATTAAAGGCCTGTGCCACCACCGCCCGGCTAAAAGTGACTTTTTTTTTATCAATTAGTTTTTATTAGATATTTTCTTAATTTACATTTCAAATGTTATCCCGAATATTCCCGCCCCTCCCCCTGCCCTCTTCCCCTGCCCACCCATTCCCACTTCTTGGTCCTGGTGTTCCCCTGTATTGCGGTATATAAAGATTACAATACCAAGGGGCCTCTCCACCCAATGATGGCCGACTAGGCCATCTTCTGCTACATGTAGAGCTAGAGACACATGTTCTGGGGGTTCTGGTTAGTTCATATTGTTGTTCCTCTTCTAGGGTTGCAGACCCTTTCAGCTCCTAGGGTTCTATCTCTAGCTTCTCCATTGTGGGCTCTGTGTTCCATCATATAGATGATTATGAGCATCCACTTCTGTATGAGACAGCTAAATCAGGTTCCCTTAAGTAGGCACTAGCTGTCCTATGCAATAGTGTCTGAGTTTAATGACTGATTATGGGATGGTACCCCCTTGTGGGGTAGTCTCTGTATGGTCCATCCTTTCATCTTAGCTCTAAACTTTGTCTCTGCAACTCCTTTCATGGGTATTTTGTTTCCTATTCAAAGGAGGAATGAAGTATCCACGCGCTGGTCTTCCTTCTTGATTTTCTTGTGTTTTGCAAATTGTATCTTGGGTATGGAGCAAAATTAAGTGAGTGGAATTCAGTCAGTTCTGTCCAGTTAGTTGAGTTCATTGCAATGAAATTGAGTCACTCAGCTACTTGTCAGTGCACTGAGTACAGTAGAGTAGAGTTTGCTCACAAATTCATGTAGTCCAGTGCAGGTCATCTGAAGTAGATAAAGCCAGTTATTAAGAGGGTGCCAAAAAACTAGAACAAATTGACAAAGTTAATTTGAGGCGAAGCAGAGCAATGCAGAAGGAAGCTGAGAAAAGCCAGAAAAGTCACTCAGATTGGAGAGTAGTTTGAACCAGAACAGCTGAGTTGAATAAGGCAACCAGAGTTGGGAAAGAACTAGACATAACATTGAAGTAGAGGTATGAATCAACTATCATATTTATCACCATAAGGATCATGCTTTGGCTCTGTGTGAGATTTATGACCTAATTTGTGGTGTTGAAGATAAAACCTATAGCTTTATACATGCTAGACACTCTCTCCGGCTCTTGATTGATTTAGATATGCCTGTTTTATTTTTAGTAAAGTAACTGTTCCAGTAAAAAAGAATAGAGTATTGTGGTATATTTAGGCATTAGTTACATAGATAATGGAGACCTAACAAGGAGGAGCCATAGAGGGGGCAAGGCTAGGAGGATTTTTACTTACTCAAATTTTTACTTACTCAAAATTTTACTTACTCAAATTTCATGATGATCTCAAAGAATGGAAACAATTGAAAAATGACTTTGCTTGTTGGAATTGAGAGGGTAAGAAAGGATTAATAGGAATATATTGATAGCCAATCACAGGGAATTACATTTAGGATCAGAGTCTTGCCTAGAGTGTAGTCAAAAGCTAAGAGATTGCTCTGAATAGTGACAATGAAATATCTACCAGTGGGAAAGAGGGAAGACAACTAATGCTAAGATATAAGTTCATGACACCTGTCAGCTAGGTTGTAAAAAAAAAAGTATCTGGAGTCATCATATCAAGGAAAAGTACAGTGCATGAAGGAAATCTGTAATCTTTAAGCTTCAGAACTTACTTCTGGAAAGGACATTTTTGCTTTGAAAGTTTTTAGAAATTTGAAAACTGCCCTGTGAAACTTAGAAGGGGAGTGGACATCAATAGATTTTGGTGCTTTGTATTCTAGCTCATAGACTGAGAAATAAGAGTTATAGGCAAAATCTAACATACTCCATAATTTTTTTTTAACAATTACATACATTTGGTGATGTTTCTACCTTTAGTGTTACAACATCAGAGTTGAGTGGATGCAAAATCATTGCAGCAAATCCTCAAAAATTGCTCTATGGAACTTCACAGAAAATACATGTGCACTCTGATCATTTACTATATTAGAAGTATGATATGAGAAAAGGCTGCCTCTTTCATGCTTTGTCCTTTATTTTATCTTACTTATTGTTTTCTAAGCATTTAACAAAAAAGTGCAAATGTGAGTTTATGCCAAAATGAAAAATAAAATCCATAATTTATGTTAGAAACTGAGGCTATTATTGAGTTTAGATATAATGTTTGTGATATATCAAGTAGATTATGAGAGTCTACAAACTATTGTTAACTTGTAATTGCAAGGATTAACTTGAGGCACTTCAAGATCATAGATGCATTAGATGAGATTCTGAAAAATATATTTAGTAAAGGGTGCTGCTCATACCATATAAGATAATACTATTTTAATAATTTATTTCATTTCCCTTTACTTTCAGTCTGGAAAATAAATATTATATATGAATATATACCTGGATAACTTGTGTTGCTGTTAGAGATGTTTAGCCAATAAGATAATGATATATTGCAGCAATATACAACTCTCCTTTTATTACTTCTAGCTACTCTGGTGGTACTTCATCAGGGAAAACTCTGGCTTCATAAAAAGAAGTATTCAAGAACTTAGGAACTCTTAAAAACTTAGTAAAGGTTCCAATAAATCCTAGAAAATGTTAGTCGAAGACAAAAGAAGTGTTTTAATTACTGTACTCCAGGATTTCAAATATCTTTACACAGAAGATGTTAGCCAGATGTTCTTTATCTCCACAGAGAAGAGAAAAACAGACGTAGGCAGTGATGGCAGCAATAAACTGGGCAGTAAGGGGGCCTACTAAAATCAAGAAGGAAACTGTTTTAGGTTGTGTTAGAAAATCTTCTCTGGAACTCATTTAACCTGGATGGATACTTCTGTGCCTGAAACCATTAGCCTGAAGCCCAGGAAAAATTTAAGGATGCACTTCCCTGTTCTTCAAGGACTGTAGGTGGTTTTAAAACTTGGGGTGTATTTCAAGCATATGGAAATTAATTTTTTATTAGATATTTTCTTTATTTACATTTCAAATGTTATCCCGAAAGTTCCCTATACCCTCCCCCCGCCCTGCTCCCCTACTTGCCCACTCCCACTTCTTGGCCCTGGCATTCTCCTGTACTGGGTCATATAAAGTTTGTAAGACCAAGGGGCCTCTCTTCCCAATGATGGCCGACTAGGAAATTAATTTGTGCAAGTCATCTCATAAGCCTAGGGATTTATTTTGAGACCATGACACTTTCTGCTTTTGCACGATTGGAAATTTAAATATTTTTAAAAACCAAGTATATTCACTATCTCAAAATTGTTAAGAATTCTGTTAAAATTTAAATGGGTATTAAATCAATAAGAATATATAAGAAGCTAGTATTAGTATTTAGCATAACTTGATATAATGAAAAAACAACTGCGGAGTTCATCATTTTTGAATGCAAAAAATAAGCAAATATATATTATATTTGTTGACTTTTGCGAGAAAACTTCATACACGCTTATTTTTATATGTAGTTTAGGTAAGATATTTTATAAGATCCTAAGCAGGAAAACAAAAGATAGGCTGTAGAGGTAACAGTAAAAACTTTGTGAAAGGAGGCAAAATAGTCAAATTCAAGAACAAAAGTGTAAAAATAAATAATAAAGAAACTGAATAGCAACAAAAATCAGTATAGTAATCAACCTTTTTAAAAAAACTTTCGTTTCAGGGAGATATTGTGCATGGAATGTACCAAGCAATGTACCAATATAAAAATATCTAATATTAGGTTCTTGTGCTAGATCTTTAATGTTTGTGTGTGTGTGTTTGTTTGTTTGTTTGTTTGTTTTGTTTTCGAGACAGTGTTTCTCTGTATAGCCCTGGCTGTCCTGGAACTCACTCTGTAGACCAGGTTGGCCTCGAACTCAGAAATGCACCTGCCTCTGCCTCCCACATGCTGGGATTAAAGGCGTGCACCACCACTACCCTGCAAGTTTTCAGAACCAATAACAGAGGATGCATGTCAAGAGTATGAAATAGTTAAGCAAAAGAAAATACATAGACTAGCTCAGTATCAGTGAATCATGGAAGAAATATAGTTTTAACAAATACCAACATAGTTGCATGTTTATTGTAAAATATTGTTAATGTGAATTATTTTAATTTGTGTGCATGTATGCACACATATGTTTGTGTATATATACATTTATACTCATAGAGAAAGAGAGAGAGAGTTTATGTGTATGGGCATGAGTGTACATATATGCATGTAAAAACTAGAGGATAACTTTGTATGTATCTCTATTACTCTCTACATTATTTCATGACAAATAACAACTTTCCACTTTAAACTAACAAACCTGGCAGTGTTGGATAAAGAAATCCAAAAATCATCTTGCACCCACACCCTTAGCCTAACACTGAAGATCCAGAATGGCAAGGAGAAGAAAATGACACCTTACATTTTCCAAGGATGCTGGCAATCAAATACAGGTCTATATACTTGCATGGCAGAAATTTTACTGAGTGAGCAATATTTTCTGCTCCTGTACAACATATTGTTTATAGCACAGTAAGAAAATATTGTATTGATTATTAAATAATATTTAAATAGTTTTAAATATTATAATAAAAGTAACCACAACGTACCTTGCATATAGAGGAATGGATATTTCATTATTTGGTAAAGATGTGCTATGACTAGGATATTATTAATGTAAACAAAAATGTAAAAATTTCTCAGAGATTTAAGTTATGTTTTAAAGTACTACAATATGATAAGTGAGTTTCACAAATTTTGTCTTCCTGGGTGATGAATGTTTCTTTATATTACAGTCTTTTCAAGGTGCAATAGCATCACATTGGGTGAAATGAGGCATCTAGCTTAATGTTGAGATACGTCATTATAGACAGAGCTAAGTGGTACATGTAATCACAATGGCTAGCAGGATGATGCATAATGATGATGAACTTCAGGAATAGACTGAGCTGCATATCAAAACCTCTGACTTACAAAGACCTGTAAGCAAAACAAACAAACAAACTAACTAACTAACAAACAACAAAGTACTTGCTGCTTTTAATAAAATAAAAAGATGAAAGTTTAGAGACTGTTAAACTAAAGGGTACCATGAAGCAATGTAGCTGATAAAATCCAGGTTGTAGTAGACTGAGGCAAACACCAAATAAAGGACAATGTCATAGACACTTCTACTTTTGCTCTTAGTAGAAAGAATTGCATCACTAATGTCTAAAGTGGTATTACTATGCATCACATCTTAGCCCTCCCATGATATAGATGCACTAAATTGAAGGGGAAATTAAAATTATAATTTATATTTAATAGCAATTACTTGCTTAATAATATCTTTTTCTTTTATTTTAAAATTAAAATTTTAATATTTATGTGTGTTTTTCCAGAATGTATGTGGGTACACTGTATACCCAGTGCTTTGTAAAACCCGAAAGAGGCACTGGATTTGGTGGAATTAAAGCTACAAAACTTTGGGATCCACCCAGCATTGTGAAATATGAACTGTGACTTTGTGACCTGTGGTACTAGACATTCAACCTGGAAGCTGAGGCAGTGAACTCTTGAACTATCTAGCTTCTACTGGACATTGACATTCTCCTCAGATATTTTCTTCAAATTTGGTGCAGGGCTATCTAACAATGAAGTAGCCATAAGTATTACCAGAATGATAAAGTTTACATCAGTATTTTTGTTGCTCTGCCTACATTTTATTTTCAGTGTAAACAGCATTCTTTTGCTCCCTGCAGTATATAGATAATGATCCAATAACTTCAACCAATTAATAGCTTTATTACAAATTAGTTTTATTGGAGCATGTCCTTTCATTGAAGAAATCTCTACATTTTTCCATGAAATTTTCCACATTATTTTTAATCTATCAAATGCTATATACTAAATATTTATAGCACCTGTATCCTGTGCGTTTCCTGTTTTAATGCAATTACTTGTATTGACTAATTTCAAGTCATATTTAGTCACAATTGAAAATTGCTCATTTTATTTTGGGGGTTTAGCCTCCTATTACATTTATTCATTTATTGTTTGAGTCCTTTTGACAGTATGTGTGTATATATGTATGCATAAAGGCATTGTGTGTGTGTGCACATGTATGTGTGTGTGTGCACGTGTGTGTGTGTGTGCATGTATGTGTGCATATGTATGTATACATGCCTGCCATAGCAAACATGAGCACTGAAGGGAAACTTGATGGACTTGGTCATTTCTTCCCCCCTTGTGAATTTTACTGATGGTACTCAGCTCTCCAAGCTAGCGCCTTTAAAAACTGAGTGACTTCACTAGCCTGACATTGGTTGACAGATGGTGACATCGAATTTAAAAGACTTTTCCTAAAATTGTATTTAAAACATGGAAAGTAACAATATGTCTCATGAGAACAAATTTTCTTACTTACTTTGATGTTCACATTTGCCTTCAAATGGCTAGTTGATTTGAAACTGTCGTGATTCCTAAATGTAATTCTTATTTAAGATAGTATTTTGAGAATACCTTACAGCATGATATTGAGAGAAACAATTAATTTCTTTCATAAAGATAAATATGAAAAGAATTCTGAGTAACTTATTCCAAGCAATATCTATTTTTTTTTTGCCTTCAGAAAATGAAAAGATACAGTGTTAAAGAAATTATGGGACAGAAATAGAGTTTAATTTGGAATATAGAGAAAAACAAATAGATTTAAACCTGTTTTCAATCCGTTCTTTGATTAGAACTAATATTTTCTGTTATTAATTTTGTAAATGTAAGTCTACAAAATTTTATAATTATGAAATAGAATACAAAGATGTAAACATTTTCCATTTTATTTCCACTGGGTACAAGCTTCCTTAGTGGCATAGTGTCTAATGATGCAGATATCTGTTGATATCTGTTGTATATCTAGTCCCTCAGCCTGTGGAACTAGAAAAGCAACACAAAATAGATGTGCAACCTCTGCTTGCCCTGCCTGCAGCATCTCCTCTGGCCATTTCAGACCTGGCACTGATGGGTTTCTGAGGGAATGACATTCATCTGCCCTTGGGCAGAAGCACATCTTCCAGTCGGAATTCTAAAAGCTCAATGCTTTTGTGTTTAAGATCTCAAATATTTTCTTTAAAGTCACAGTTGAAAAGTTTTCCCCTTCCCCTAACTATTAATATGAAAATAGAGACAACTCTCCTTTAATCTATACTTCATGATTTCACATGAAAGACATTTTTAATCTTGACTATATTAATTCTCTAGATGTAACTGATTTGAAAGTGAACATACTCAAGGCTCAATACAAAATATATTCTTTGACTCTTACTTATTACAACTTTTATTTAAGGTCAATGAAAGTACTGTATCCTTGTATAATATCCTATTCTCCAATACCATATAATGCAATGTGAATGTATTTGAGGGATTTTCCTCAACATCCATGACAATTTTCCATGTTCTACCAAGAAAAGCTTCTGGAAACTTTGCTTTTAATTCATCTGTTTTCATAAAATAAGAATTAATGTATTCACATATACCTAATAAGAAGGAAGACCAAAGAGTGGATGCTTCAGTCTTCCTTAGACAGGAGGACAAAATACTCACAGGACGTAGAGGATGGAAGGGACTTGGGAGGAAAAGAGGAGGGAGTTTGGGGAAAGGGGAGGCAGGATCAGGTATCAGAGGAAACTGAGATGATATCTGAAGAGTCAGAAAATTGGCCAGAATTTTGTATCAGTGGGGGATGGGGAGCTAGGGGTAGCCACCAGAAAGTCCCAGATGCCAGGAAAGCAAGAAGCCCCCAGGACCCAATGGGGAGGACATTAACTAAAATACCCAACAAAGGGGAGGGAGAACATGAATGGACCATGTCCAGAGTTTGGTCAAGGGCCTTGGTTGGAGATGGGGCCACACACTCATCTCCAAATTTTAACCCAGAAGGGTTTCTTGTCTAAAGGAAAAACAGGGACAAAATGTAGAGCAGAGACTGAAGGAAAGGCCATCCAGAGATTGTCCCACCCGGGGATCTATTCCATATACAGACAGCAATCCCAGAAGTACTGCAGATGCCAAGAAGTGTTTGCTGACAGTAGCCTGATATAACTATCTCCTGAGAGGCTCTGCCAGAACCTCTGCAGAACACAGGGACCTCAAAGTAGGAGTTAGGGAAAGGACTGAAGGAACTGAAGGAGTTTGTAACCCCATAGGAAGAACAACAATATCAATGAACCAGACTCACCCCCCACAGAGCTCCCAGGGACTAAACCACCAACCAGAGAGTACACATGGATAAACTCATGGCTCCAGCATCATATATATCAGAGGATGAGGTTATCTGGATCAATGGTATGAGAGGTCCTTGGTTCTCTGAAGGCTAAATGCCCCAGTACGGGAGAATTCCAGGGCAATGAAGCAAGAGTGGGTGGGTGGGTGGGGGAGCACCCCAATAGAAGCAGGGGGATATGGGAGAAGATAGTGTGTTTGCAGAGGGGAATCCTGGAAAAAAACTAAGTGAAACTTAAATAAAGTTACTTGCTGGTTTTGATTTTACTAGTTTGGACAAAAACAAGCATCATGTTGTATTATTTAATTGTGAAAATATACTTCATCACCACTTTTATAAAGGTTCCTAGACAATGTAATTCAAAACAACATACTATAGAGCTAATACATCTCCTCTAGAGGAATAATTAAACTAACATGTTCAAAGTTTTCATTAAATCTTTGCTTATAATGATTTTAAGAGAAATATAGTAATTGTGGTGACAGAATTTCAGAAATGTATACTACCTTCATAGTATATATTAATGAGCATATAGTTAAAAGTGGTATGCTTGGCTATCACTGCTTAATCCTACATGAACTACCAATCAGTTATCTTCTCATTGAAATAGGTAAGAATTAAGGAAAGATCCTTAACAGGGCAATGTAAAAATATGAGGAGAAAATAAGACTCTGTAGTACTCAGTCCTTTATGGCATGAAAATACATACATACATACATACATACATACATATATACATACATACATACATTAGAAATGAGAAATGGTGTTATCAAGAAACCCAGAGAAGTATACATATGAACCCATAATAATTGAGACATCATGCACAAGACCTGCATAGCTCCAGCAAGACTAAATCCTAGCATACATGGAGAAGTCAGTCATGATAGATCACCACTAACTGTGGAGTTATTAGTTTTAAGCAACTTCTGGGAAAAGGTGAGTCAGTTCTCTTTGATGACGGGAACTTTGATATATCCCCCTTACACCAGTGAAGCTCATACTCCTTAGGCTGGTTGGGCAACAAAACTGAACTTGATAGGTAAACAGGAAAAGCAAACAAAAACAAAAGCCTGAAAATTTGATAGGAAGAAATGACAATGTGGAGAGACCAATTATAGTAAACAAACATGTCCAGAATTATTACAGGATTTACTCAAACAATTATTTAAGTATTGTTTAAAATGTGCAGTATTTTTCTATATAATCTGAATAGAAAAATAATCAAGTAATTTTAGGTAACTTTTTGCATCCTAATCATGTTTTTTTTACATGATTGACAGAGTTCAATTTTTTTTAAGATTATGATCCTATATACAGATAGTAAATATAATAAGTTGAAATAGGGATCTTTTACTTTTTCTTCCTACATATTCTTTATTATTTAGATATATGTATCATGGTTTTAGTGATAGATACATTTTTATAAAAACTAATAACAGAAAATATAATTCAATTTATAAAACCATTAAAATTTTAAAATTAACATTTTAATCCTCAAGATTAAACACACATTAATTGGACTCCATTTTAGAATTGCTTTTGCATTATTATTTTCATTCTTTAAAACCATAAGGACTTTAACAATTTTCAAACAGAAAAATAAACTAAAAATATTTTAAGTCCTGAATTTGCAATATTTGTATTATTTGATGAAGTTGTAATCTTAAATTTATCTCAGAATAAACTCAATTGTTTCATTCTCAAATTTAATGTTAGAAATATGTTTATTTAGTATTATATGAGGACAATGTTTTGTATTTTGTATTTAACATTATATTGAAGGATTAGTGGAAATAAGGCAATAATGATTTGTATAGGTTTAGGAAATATTAAATCGCCATGTTGCCTATAACGTCTCCAAGGCAAAGTTGACACAGGAACTAAGAAATCAAGGCAGCATGACAAAGAGTTCAGGGTAGTGGACACTATCAACTAAAAATCTACAGATCAAAAAACATTTTTAAAATTATTCCAAACTTTTATATGGTTACATTCATCTCATTTACAAATAAAATAGTCAAACATAAAATTCAATTCTAAATGATAAATTAACCCTTTAAGCTTTTATATTTACATAAAGAAAATGTGAAATTTAAGCCACAGTTGCCCTATCCCAGTGTTGGCTGGGAAACATTTATCTAGTCCTTCTTCATGATCCTCATTTCAAGTTCAGGGAAGAAGGCTTAGAGGATAAATCCCTGCTGTCCAAGCACAAGGACCTGGGATTGTATTTCTGAATTTCAAGGAAAATCTGGGCACATAGTCTAATGCCTGTAATACAAGAGCTGTAAGTGATAAAAAAAAATAATAATAATAAAAAAAAAAAGTCTTAGCTACATAAAGCTCTGGGTCTCAGATTCAATGAGAGACTCTCTTTTCTAGGCAAATGGATGGATCTGGAGGCCATCATCCTGAGTGAAGTAACCCATTCACAAAAGAACTCACATAACATGTACTCACTGATATGTGGATATTAGCCCAGAAACCTAGACTACCCAAGATACAATTTACTAAACACATGATACTCAAGAAGAAGGAAGATCAAAATGTGGACATGTCACCCCTTCCTAGAATTAANAGGAGTTACAGAGATCATGTGTGAAGCTGAATCAAAAGGATGGACCAACCAGTGACTGCGGCTGCCAGGGATCCCTCCCATAATCAGCCACCAAAATAAACACTATAGCATATGCCAGCAAGATAATGCTGAAAGGGACCTGATATAGCTATCTTGTGGGAGGCTATACCAGTGCCTGGTAAACACAGAAGTGGATGCTCACAGTCAGCTATTAGTTGGAACACAGGACTCCCAAGGAAGGAGCTAGAGAAAGTACCCAAGGAGCCGAAGGGGTCTTCAACCCTATAGGTGGAAGAATAACATGAACTAACTAGTTCCCCCTGCGCTCATGTCTGTAGCTGCATATATGGAAGAAGATGGCCTAGTTGGCCATCATTGAGAGGAGAGGCCCCTTGGTCATACAGACTCTATATGCCCCAGAACAGGGGAATGCCAGGGCCATTACGTGGGAGGGGGTGGGTAGGGGAGCAGGGCGGGGACGCGGGAGGGTAAGGGAAAAATTTTGGATAACATATGAAATGTAAATGAAGAAAATATCTAATAAAGAGGAAAAAAATGAAAAAAAAACAGTATTGTTTTAGAATTGTTTATTGTATGCATTTTCTTTTCCAAATACAATTCTTTACATTAAAAAAAAAAAAAAAAGAAATTAGAAAACTGACAGGTGCAACACTGAACTTTCATAAATAGCTGCTCCTAGGGAAGCACTCAGAAGTAAGATAGAGGCATATTTTATTTAAAGAAATAGTTCATCCCATAACCAGCCACTAAAAGTAGACACTATTGCATACGCCAGCAAGATTTTGCTGAAAGGACCCTGATATTGCTGTCTCCTGTGAGGCTATGACAGTACCTGGCAAAGATAGAAGTAGATGCTCACAATCAGCTATTGGATGTAACACAGGGCCACCAATGGAGTAGCTAGACAAAGTACCCCAGGATGTGAAGGGGTCTCCAAACCTATAGGCAGAACAACAATATGAACTAATCAGTATCCCCAGAGCTCAGATCTCTAGCTGCATATATCGCAGAAGATGGCCTAGTTGGCCATCATTGGGAAGAGAGGCCACTAGGTCTTGCAAACTTTATATGCCCCAGTACAAGGGAACACCAGGGCCAAGAAGTGGGAGTGGGTGGGTAAGGGAACAGGGTGGGAGGAGGGTATAGGGGACTTTCAGGGTAGCATTTGAAATGTAAATGAAGGAAATACCTAATAAATTGAAAAAGTTTAAAAAATAGTTCATCTTTCATTTCTTTTTCTGTCTTACTTTTTAAAAATTGAAAATAGACTCTTTTCTAAGATGTATATATATATATGTATATATATATATATATATATATATATATATATATATATACATATATATATATATATATTCCTAATATCACCCATCTTACCCCTCAACTCCAGATCCAACATCCCACTATTTCTTCTTTAAAACATCAGGCCTCCAACAAACAATGCCAGTAACCACACAAGTAAAATTAATTCTAATGATATCTGCCAAGTTCACTTGTCTTCAGAGAAGGTTCCTGGCCAAGATGGGAGTAAGGGCAGAGATCCACAGCCAGGCATTGTGCTGAGAGAGTCTAAATTGGAAGTCTCCATCCAGCCTTCACCTCAGAGCTCTGCGGAATCTCCCCACAACAGGGGGGAAATTGTCATACTTCTTTATCATACATTACTTCTTTCCATTTCTTTTTTTAAGTTTTTGTATTTGAGGGATAGAAATTCAGGATTTTCCTTTTAACATGGGAAGGTAGGTCTCAGATTAAATGACAGCTCATGACACACTCTGTGAGAGACACTTGTTACCTGCATGTATAAAAGCTGTGATAGTCCACCAGTCATGTATCCACCAGTCCACAAGTAAAGGGTGTTATCAATAACGGTCCATGTTGACCCCTTCAGCTCCTAGGGTTCTATCTCTAGCTTCTCCATTGTGAGCCCTGTGTTCCATCATATAGATGATTATGAGCATCCACTTCTGTACGAGACAGCTATATCAGGTTCCAACCCTACCCTAGAATAGGAACAACAATATGAACTAATCAGAACCCCCAGAACATGTGTCTATAGCTCTACATGTAGCAGAAGATGGCTTAGTCGGCCATCATTGGGTGGAGAGGCCCCTTGGTATTGTAATCTTTATATACACCAATACAGGGAAATGCTAGGGCCAAGAAGTTGGAGTGGGTGGGCAGGGTAACAGGGCGGGGGGACGGGGGAGGGGGAACTTTTGGGATAACATTTGAAATGTAAATTAAGAAAATGTCTAATAAAAACTAATTGAAAAAAAAATAATGGTCCATGTTATCTACTGCAGATATTCCAAACATATTGATATTTCCATGTCCCAAGTGCTATTCCGGAATGCAAGGACTGCAACAGTCATCACATAATGCACTTGCTTCCCTATAAGTATGAAATTAAAGACAATAACTACATTAAAAATATAGTAAGATGATAGAACTATATTTTGAACAACACAATCCTTAAATCTGTAATTTTTTGACAATAAAACTGCCACTGTTTTCTGCTCACACACTGTATATTAAAATTCTCAAGTACTAAAATAAAACAAAACTGTCATTTTATTTTTTTATATTTTATGCTATAAATGTTTTAAATTTCTTTTAAAATGACAGTTTGTGAATTATAAGAATAGTATAAAATTTATTAAGAATTGTATTATGGATCTTTTTTTTTTTTTTATCGTCTTCAACTCTTCATTGTCTACACATGCAAGGACTTCCACAGAAATTGTTTTATTTTTCTCACTCAGGTAATTCTAGAACTTCATTTTCATTACTACTTTTCCTCCCAATTTTAGAGTCTTATTTAATTTTGTTTGTAATTATTAGAGCCTTGTACCATAGCTTTTTTAGAAAACTAACACAAATCCTGATAGATTTCTGCTTTGTTATTGAAATAACACCACCCACACTGTTGAATAGTAGCTTAAAAATTTCAACAAGATTTTAGATCTTCAATATTTAGAGCCTAAATATACACTATAAGCATGTAATTGAACAGACAGTATCCTAGAGAAGATAATGAACAAAATATCAATAAACATAAAAAGAAGTAAATAATGTAAAGTATGTGCATTGACAAAAATAAGCTTTGGTAATTATAAAAATAAACTGAAGGATTTTGGCGTTTTCCTTTGAGGAAAACAAAACCAACTACGCTGCCCTATGATTGTTCCAACCTGAGAGCTGTGTGTGCAGAGATGCTGATTCAAAATATTGAATTGTGAGAGCATTTTATTGACAAAGCCTGTATTAAGATATCAAGCAGACACAAAATGATTTGTAGAAATCTAAAGCTTAAATTCTATAAAACTCTTTATTCTTTAAAGCCATAAATTAAAGGAAGTTAAAGGAAGTAATTGTTAGCATGTGATTCTATTTGAGGGATGTTTTAACACCAAATTTTACTTATCTAGTTAAAACGATAATACTACCCATAATTTGAAAATATTTGGAAGTAGATTTTAATATTATTGTACCCCCAAATGTATGGTTTGGCTATACGGGTTATATTGAAGTGAAGACAATTGAGATATATGGCACTGGAAGGAGGTCGCAAGCCTCAACCAAGCATCTACTGGGATCATATGTGTTATTCAGTTCTAGGTACAATGAAGTATCTTGACATTCAGCTTTGTCCTTCCTTTCACTAGACTTCTTGTTATTGCAGCATGAAGAGAATTTACTATATTGCAAATAAGCATGTATCTTCCCTGGAAGACAACATTTGTGAAACTCATTGTCTGGCAGTACTGTATATAGACATGCATTCTGGCAAAACACAAATCCACATTAAAAAAATTAAGAAATTTAAAATAAATTTAAAGGTATTTATAAGCAAGTAGTTTCTATGAAATGTAAATACTAATTTTCATTTCTCCTTTAAGGTAGTACCCTGTATATCATGGTAGAGCTAAACTGTTATAATTAATAGTAACACTTAGGGATTAACGATGCATTTATTTTTTTTTTTTTGTACTGGGACCAAACGTAGTGTATATGATGTTATCTTTCATTTGACTGTTTCCTCAGTCTCCTACAACCTGGATTTTATTAGCCTCATTGTTTCATAGCAGTTTGTTTTGTTTATAGGTTTTCATAAGATAGAGGTCTTGCAATGCCGCTCAGGTTGTTGCTCAGGTTCATGACCCTTGAATCTCCTTTGTGTTTTTATTAGGCCAAAGATTTTCTCTTGGGCTACTTTTGCCCTCTTTATAAAAAGAGAGAGAGGAAGTATAGCCTTTTGTAATGGAAACAGAGATGATATCATGAAGGATATAGAAAAAAAATCTTGATATTCACTATCATTAAATAGCCCCATATAATTCAATTTACCACAGTTGTCCTTCATCTTGCCATGTCTTCATACTTTATTCACTCATTCTAAGAAAAATAATGATCAGTATTGGTGGATTATGCTGTTAATCTCTGTATTTATAAGACTGAAATAAAAAGACTGTGAAGATTTCAACTCCAACCCTGGCTAAGAAGTCAGTTCCCATCCACTCTTGGCTAGATACTGAGTCCTCTTATCTAAACCAGCAAACACTCAAAACCAAAAAACAGAACTGCAAATGTTTGAAAATGGAATAACTCTTAAATTCTTTGTAAATGTTTAAGTTTTACCCAACTTGTAGCAACATATAGCTTATGGTTAAAGAGTGGCATTTTTATCCTAAAGATAATCAACAGCTATTGAATGAAAATTAACATGTGATCTTTATGAGTGAATTGTACTAAAATCTTAATCTACCACCAATGAATAATGAGGTCATAGACCTTAAGGAAAAGCTCCCATTTCTCCTTTAATAATTCAGTTATTAAAACACATTCTTATTCACAGAGACATGTAGGTCTCATCCCCCTCCAAATGGTTCTTTCTGCAACTGCTGAGACTATTAAAGAGGTCCACAACAAACAGTCAAAATACAGAAAACATCGGATACTGAGGCTACCCACACCAACTGATACATCTTAACAAATACACTACATCTAAGTCTCTGGCAACATGTGGAAGATGGAGTAGAAATATTAAAGGAACCAGAGAACCAGAAAATCTGCTGTCTTGTCCACATACACTTAAGAAATCACACACACACACACACACACACACACACACACACACACACACACACACACGCACACACACACACACACAATCTTTAAATCTCACAGGACTTTCAGAATGTCAAACCAGTTGACATGTCAATATGCAGGGAGAATCTTCAAATGCTCCTACTGCCAGAAGTAAACCTATATATTATTAATGATTGAAGAGAGAGGGAAAATTAAAGCTCCTCAATGGTATTGATCCCAAGTCGTCACCCTCAAACATATTTACATATGAGTTACAGTAAATTGAGTATAGGTGTGTAAAAGTACATCTTATTTAATTGCAATATTGAGTTATCATTTTCTATTCAGGCCACTTTGCATAACAATTATATGACCACAATTCACATTTACAAGTAAAAGAGTTTGAACATCTGAAGTAAGGGAAATATATATATATATATATATATAATTCTTGGGAACACAGATGGGTGGCATAGCTGGTGGCAGTCTGTATACAGACATACTACTGCTCTGATCGGTAATGTTTGATGATATGAACAGAATGATGTCATGCCCACATTTTAATTGCTGAACATCTTCTTTCACAATGCAATGATACTAGACATTAGAGCTATATATTGCTATAATATCAAAACATGAAATCCTCATGAACACAACAACCTTTACAAGGAGAGGCAGTAGTGTTCATTTCTTTCCTCTCTATCATGATGGTCATAACAAGAGATTAGGTTATGGATATACCAAGAAAATAGCCCTAAACAAGGCTTTGATAAAACTGGCACAATGACCTAAGCTTTGTATCTTCCACCACCATGAGAAAGAAATGTCTGTTATTTAAGTTGTTCATTGTGTTATCTTGTATAGCATTCCTAACTGACTGTGGAAACAAGCAATCTCACTTGTATTTTCAACCTATACTTGTTTTGAAAGTATGGAAAGATCTGCCTTTTCTTGTCCATTACTTCTAAGTATGGAAAATAGGAAAACATTGACATGTGGTACTTAAGAGTATTATCAATTATATTTTACTCAACTTTTAGTATTGACCTTTCCCCTTTCAAAGGTGTCTGATTTTCTTTTTCATCTTTCCCTCAGAAATTTAAGTCAGAAAATCTAAAGGTAAGATGCAGGACTAGAAAAATGTTCATGTTGCTCCTGAGATCCCTCAACTCAAGTAAGTTTGTAGTTCTCATCAGACTAATGTATATTTGGGAAAACTACTGAAAATCTAAAAAAGCTAGAATGGTCTTTCATTTGGCTTTTTATATATTTTATATGCAATGAAATATTTCTATGAATTATAGAGTTGTCACAGATTTGTTTCAATAAATGACAAATATCTAAACTGTAAACCTAAAACAGGAAGTGCAATGACAGCCTTCTATCTCTGATGGAGAAAACACTCTGGGAAATTTTGTCTAAGAAAAAAGACCATGCACATTAAAGTTTATTAATTTGTTAATTGTTAGAAAAGTATTATTCTGATATGCTTTGTCCCGGTGTCAGACACTAGCAATTGGTTGTGATATCCCTCAAACTTATGAGAAATCAACCAACAGTGTGTTTTATAAAGGCGTCTTTACTACTTGAGGCAATGTGTGCCTGCTTGTTTACCACTAGAATTAATTTCTTGGAGCCCAGAACATCTGACCAAAGGATGTTTTGTGTATTTGTAGTGAAAATGTTCTATGTGTTTCAATAGTAGCCTCCATTTCTTTCCATAGTCTCCTCTTCACATTGCCCTTAGAATAGGATAAGATTCTAAACTTAACTGATAACTTCCTTTATCATCTAATTTGAAAGCTCTTCCATAATGGAAGGGATTAGGGTTTGTATGCCAAATATATTGGAAAAGGATTCAAACACCATTATGAATAGCATAAACGATACCCACAGTATTATTTTAAAACATGTCTATTTTAAACTAATGCTCATCTTCATATCCTAAAACTGTGATCCTGACAATGATAAATTATTTCTCTAGAACCCTGCTCAATTCCTAAATCCTGCCTTTATGTCCTCTCTATATTCCTTCAGTTCACATATATATTCCTTAACTTTCCTAGAAAATCCTTTAAAAGTCCAGCTGTCAGTTTATCTTCCATGTCTATAGAATAAACAAACACACAAAAAACACTTGGCCTGACCACTAGGTTTGGTCACAAAATCACATGCAAAAGCAGACAGCAAGGAAGCAGCTTTGGCAGACACCCTAGGGACATAGCCTCTAATCATACCTCCTTCCCAGTACATTGTAATTGCAACCTATCATTTCCCCATCAGCATAAGCAATATTCTTTGGCAGTAAATTATTATATAAAACATATATAAATGACATTGGTGGTCAATTGAAATATTGTTGTCACTAGTGCAGTTACAAACATTCTGATGTAACTTCCTCCCACTCCACCAACCCACCACTTCTCCATCCTCTTCTTTTTTATCTCTTTTGTCTCTTTCTCCATCATTTTCACCTCCTGCTTGGCTCATGAACGTCTATCCTTCTTATTGTCCTTTTAACCTCTACTCCTCATTCTCCCACCTGTTCCACATTCAGTGGCTCCTCTTACCCCCTCATTCATACTTCTTTTTTTTCCCAACTTTTATTAGATATTTTCTTCATTTACATTTCAAGTGTTATCCAGAAATTTCCCTATACCCCCCCCCCCCCGGCCCTGCTCCGCTACCCACCAACTCCTGCATCTTGGACCTGGTGTTCCCCTGTACTGGGGCATATAAAGTCTGCATGACCAAGGGGCCTCTCTTCCCAATGATGGCCAACTAGGACATCCTCTTCTATATATGCAGCTAGAGACATGACCTCAGGGGGTACTAGTTAGTTCATGTTATACTTCCACCTATAGGGTTGAAGACCCCTTCAGCTCCTTGGGTACTTTCTCTAGCTCCTTCCTTGGGAACCCTGTGTTCCATCTAATAGCTGACTGTGAACATCCACCTCCATGTTTGCCAGGCACTGGTATAGTCTCCCAGGAGACAGCTATATCAGGGCCCTTTCAGTACTATCTTGCTGGCATATGCTATAGTGTCTATGTTTGGTGGCTGATTGTGGGTTGGATCCCTGGCAGCTGCAGTCTTTGGGTCCATCCTTTGTATTCAGCTTCACACATGATCTCTGTAACTCCTTCAATGTGTGCTTTGTTCTTAATTCTAGGAAGGGGTGACGTGTCCACATTTTGATCTTCCTTCATCATACTTCTCATCATGAAAATTAGAACTCTTCACATTCATTTGTGCAACCTTCACTCCAAACAACTAGAATTTGGAAAGGATTTTACTCTTTCCCGAGTGATGATCCTCACTGACAGTTAAACTCTTTGATCTCATATTCACTATGATGATTCTCATATTTTAGGTGGAAAAGTGCTATGAGAGTATGTGTATATTTTACCTTTCTCTTTTTTAATGATAAATTCAATTTATCCCCAATTACAGAAGATCTAAGCACCTTTGTTGAGAAACTATAACTGTCTCTTACTGCACTCAGAGAAATCTCAATTGAGATAAGAACATTTGCCATCTCTGATACTACTTTTATGATATAAAATGGGAAATTGCTTCCTGCACAGATCTGCCTACCCATATGGAAACTTGTAGTTGGACCAACTCCTGTGGTTGTCACTAGAAGGGTTATGTTTGAGTCTCCTATTCAATGCCTGTCAGTTGAGTGACTAGCTGCTAAGTATCAAACCTTTACATTATGTCTACAAATATATTTATATAGCCTATTAACCCCTAGGCAGATGTACAGTAACCTTTTGAAATTGCAGTAGGATTCAGAGCAGTGGGCTCTTTACTTTACCTTCTTCATAATGCATGGTCCCGAGATCTTGCAAGTAAAGCAAGAGGGAAATTTTATTCCCAAAGAAACAAAAACTCTTAGTATGGCTTAAATTTCATACATGAATATCATAGTAATATCACTAATTGATTTGATGTATAATGATTTATAGAACCTGACCCTTACTTACCTTCTTATTGTATTTGTACATACCATCACAGTATGTCTTTATATTTGAGGTTAGAGAAAGACAATTAAAATGCCCATACATCCACTAGGGCTATTTCTAGACATGTATGTTAGATGCAAAATTTTGATTTGTTTGCCTTTACCTAGGATCCAGGCTCCAATGATTTCTCCACCCCCTTTTAATTATTTAATGATTTCCTAAAATATTCGAACTCTCAAGCATGAGACCAACAACCTTATATACAGAATAGTAATAATTTCTCCATCATTTTGCATGAATGTTTTCTTAGTTTTCCTTCCAGCTGTTCTGATAAAGTACTCTGACATACTTATGAAAGAAAGATTTAGTTTAACTCACATCATCATAGCATGAAAATTACACTGCCAATTGTGTCAGACATATGTTCACATGATATCCACAATCAAGTGGAGAAAGGCAACTGACTAGTATTTTTTCCTGCTTTCTGTTCTTGTCCAGTATGCATGCCTAAGGAATATTCCTGCCTACAGTTAAAATAAGACACTACATGATGCACATATTAAAAGGGGTCTCTGGCCATTGTTCTCAGAGGGTAGGCTTAACGTATATAATGTCTTACAGGCTTTCCTGAAGACTGGTCTCCTAGGTGACTTCAGATCCCAACAAACAGACAGCACTGACTATTACAAAATAGCACTTACTCTACGGCTTTCTGTACTGATGGAGAGTCTATTTTGAGTCTACATATCTGATCAAAATATGGAAACACTCTCAAAAACAGGTATCTATTTAACCAACTCAGACTGTGCATCATAATTGATTTTGTCATATTTTCTTAACATAAAATACTGGAAACATAATATTTTTCCAGGGTAAAATAGGACCAATTCACTGAATTCAATGGTTTTCAATAAGCCTGCATGTGAACAGGAAAAAAAAAAAAA
>LR753619.1:165955-192600 GCA_902729485.2 Mus minutoides | reverse complement strand
TTTTTTTACACCTTGCTCCCACCCCAAAGTTCCTTGAGGACAGATACTGTGCCTTCCATGTTCTACAACCCCAGTATGGGGTTTTTCATATAAATGAGAAAGACTGTAGACTCATGATCTTGCTCAAAGATTAATTCGAAGACCCCTTCCAAAGGTATGGAGCCAGAGGGTAACTTTAGGCTCTGGGTAGGTGCAGCATCAGGAAGCCACAGGGCACAGCTTCTCCAGCTGTGTAGAAAAAGAATCCTCTGAGACCAACATCCACCCAACACTGAGACCTTCTAAACTCAGTCCACGTGGGGACCAAGAGGTAGCCAGCCCCTTGGCTAGGAAGCAAGGAGAGCCGGTTAGCTCACCCTCTCAGGTCTGGAAAGGACGACACATCTAAAGGCCCTATGTCCACTTGGACTTGTTGCTCCAGCCCAACACCAGAGCAGCCTGGCAGCTGCTCTCTTAAATAAGATTGAGCAGAAAAGCTCTATCAGGTTCCAGCAGGGTAAAAACAAAACGGCTCTCACCTGACTGCTGCCTAGCTGAGCCATGTACCACAAGAAGGCTTTTCTGCATTGGGCCAATACATAACAGAGAATGCAGTGCCCTAGGTAGGTACTGCAGGCTGCCCGCCCCCGCAGGCTGGTGAGGCAGCCCACCAGGTCAGGAGCACAGGGATTAATAATGCATCAATTTTAATGCAGGGAGAGGATTTTTTTTTCTGCTTCACAAACAGCAAAGTGAATGTTTGAGCATCCCAGCAGGGGGTTAATGAGGACTCTGATTAGTTATTCGGGTTTCTCCACTCTGCCTCCATCCATCCTGCTAGGGAGGAGGACAGGCAGGCAGCGGGGAGGGAGGGAGGGCTGCTTGCAGAAGGCCTACAATAACACGTGGCTTGTTTCTGAGCAGATTTCAACTGGAAACTGCAAACACACTCTACCAGCCTCTCGCCAACATACACACACACACACACACACACACACACCCAGAACCCCAAACTGGAAAGGTCCTTGGAGATGACCTGGCCAAGCAAACCCTCCAGAACCCTCCAAGGGAGCAGGGACGGGCCCCTAACCCACTCCCAAGACCCAGCCTGCTTGGTTTTTCCTGCTACTTGTAATTGCCTCTCAAGCTCCATGTCCAAACCCAAGGGAATGTTCTGTGTTTCCCTGGGGAAGGCGTAAGAAACCCCTGCCAGGGTAAGCCCATGCCCAGCTATGGAATGGTGCTTGAGTGGAGTCTTTAATGGAAAAAATCTCTGTCCCCAGCCCAGGTGAGTTGCCTGGTGCAAGATAGGATAGGGCATTGAAACCATAGATAAGAAGGCTCCTGAGAAGTGGGGGGGGGGGTGCAAAGAGCCTTCACAGCACCCCCAGGGCTGGAGCTCTGCTGTGGGCACTTACCCAACCCCTGAGCAGCTGTCATCCGGGTTTTCTACAAACAACCTGGGTCCCTTCCTGTTGATCCAGGTCACAGATGAATCCTGCTCAGCTAGCCCCCAGAGCACAGGGCACAGGAGAGGAGTAAAGGCATTCGGAGAAGCAGCATGCTCTCCAGGAAACTGCCAGGCCATAGAGTTTCCCACATTTTGATCAGAGGAGTTCCAAGTGAGAGCTTGCTAGTTCCCACCCACCCCAGTTCCCAGACTATCTGCTGCAGCCTGGACCCAGATCTGAAACAGCTTTTGTGTCACCACAAGCAAATGCCATCACAGTGAGGACCTTTTCCTGCAGGTGTTCTGAGATCAGTGTTTTGAAGGTCCCCAAGATGTCTCCTTCTGCATGCCTCTGAGGTCCTCCCCGCTCATCACATCAATACCAAATCCTAAAAGTATGCGCCAACTGAGGCCTTTATCAACTCTTTGCGAGGTCAGAGGCAGTCCCTCTGTCACACAGTCAGGCCCCTTTGGTCCTGAGTCTTCTAGAGGACTTGTGAACCACACTGCCACAATGGCCCCAGAGACTACAGAATTGCTTCACATCCATTCAGTCACGACAGCCAGCATCAGCTGCAAGTCTCCCTGTGCCAGTGACGGTGCCCAGCACCTCACACAGAGGGCCCTCGCTCTTCCCTGAGGGTCCAGT
Organism: Mus minutoides; assembly: GCA_902729485.2. Classification (NCBI taxonomy): domain Eukaryota; kingdom Metazoa; phylum Chordata; class Mammalia; order Rodentia; family Muridae; genus Mus; species Mus minutoides. Next base: position 190,522 of record LR753619.1, on the reverse strand, counting down.
GTGTCTACAACTGCACAGTAACACAGTGCTAAGCGTGAAACTCCCTGCAATGGTGGAACCCTTCCATCTGTGCTAGCCCACACATGTGCCTATGCTGTAACCAAGACTTCGCATTTTTATTTATTTTTCCATTTTATTTAGATATATAGGTGGTCAGCAGTTCCTGGTAATATGCTCAATGTCTCACAGTTGGCAAAGAGCATGACCAGGATTTGAACCTTGTTTGTTCCTTGGGCTCACTCACTTTTCCCAGGAGACTGTCCTGGAAGTATCATTAACCAAGCACCTGAAGCTGGTAAGGGCAGAACGTGAAGTTTGACCCACAAGCCAAGCTGGTGCCGTGCTCACTTGCTCTCTAACATCAAGTCTTCGAAATGCAAGCAGGGGATGAAGAGTCAGGCTTGGTTTCTGTCTCCATGGTTCTTCCAACTCAGTGTAGCTAGGACAGTCAGGGAAGTGTGAGTATGGGAACGTGGAAGGAGTCAGATGCCTCCTGGATCTCTCACAGTACCAACTGGACCTCACCTCGGGCACCACCACTGCCTGTTTTTGTGATCTTTACTTTGCAGCAATGGAAAAAAAAACCTCAACCATCTTTCTCTCCCCCCCCTTTGTCTCCTACTGGTGCCGCGTGCCGCCAGGGCTTCCCAAATACATGGTAAACACCCTCTCCTTCCCATGCCCCAAAGCCTGTGGGGTTCACATGCTCTGCAGCCTCTCCCAACCTCCTCAGCACCACATGCTCCTGGCCTCTGCACTTCTGTGTCTGCTGTCCCCTCTTCCTAGAAGGCCCCTTTCTGCCTAGTCTCCTGAGACCACTATCTACAGTCCTCAGGTCAAGTGACACCCCCTGGGAGCTGTGTTGGAGACCCCTTACCTTGGGCCGTGGATAACCCCCAATCCAACTCTCTCATGGCCTCAGGGACCTGGGTGTTTCTGCTTGCCTACTGAGTAGCAAAGGCAAGCATGTTCCTCCCCATGGTGCCCTCTGAGGTAGTTTGGTGTTTCCTGTGCCGCATATGCCTTCAATGTGTCTGGCACAAGATGGAGGAGGTGGTAAGGTGTCCAGGTATATGCAATCACCTGCTCAGCCCTCCCTCACCCCATACGCACCCCCTTTCTCACCATGGGGTAGCTTGCAGGGAGGTGTGGAGGAGCATTCCTGATTTACCTCACAGCCTGCTCTCCTGAGGCACAGCAGGGAAACTTCCCACAGAACCAGGCTCCGCTGCTCAGCATGAACTCTGACAGCCTCACAGATATTTCAAAACTGTCTGCTGTACCCTCAACCAGAGCAGGCTTGGCTCTGTGACCTATCTCCAAACTGGCCTCTCCTTTTGCTTCCACCCCTCCTAATCTGCATCTCCAGCAGGTAATTCATAACGGATAACAGCCATGTACTGGGTCATAGGAAAGCTTGCTTCCATCTGAGGGTGTGGTGCGTGGGTCTTGCGACCTGGAAGTATTATTTAATCTTACTCCATGCCCCACCTCTTAGGATGCAGTGCCCTTCATGCAAATGCTACTGACACTCACCACTCTCCCGAGTGCTCCGGGAAGTTAGTCCCTGTTTCCCATTTTACATGGTGGGGGTGTAGGGATGGGCAGGAGGAGTGAGGTGATGGGGGTGACCCATGCTCACTTCAGATCCAGACTTCCTGACTCTAAATTCAGCTGACCAAATGGAAGCACTGTCAAAAATCTTTATAAAAAATGTAAGCTGGTGAAATGGGTAAGAGCACCCTACTGCTCTTCCGAAGGTGATGAGTTCAAATCCCAGCAACCACATGGTGGCTTACAACCACCCGTAATGAGATCTGACGCCCTCCTCTGGTGCGTCTGAAGTCAGCTATAGTGTACTTATGAATAATAATAAATGAATCCTTGGACCGGAGAGAGCAGGGACTGAGCAAGCGGGACCGGCTGGAGCGACGGGGCCGACCAGAGCGAGCGGGGTTGACTGGAACGAGGAAAAAAAATGTAAGCCAAGCATGTTGGCACAGAGTTCTAATCCTGACACTGGGAAATCTGAGGCAGGAGGAGTGTTCAAGGCTGGCTAGACCCTACTACAAATAAGGGTAAAGTGGGAAAAGGAAAAATATGCAAGGAATGTTTGAGTAAAAAATTTTTTTTTACTTTGTTTCATGTTTCAAGACAAAGTCTTGCTATGTAACCCAGGCTGGCCTTGAACTCTCAATCCTCCTATGTCAGCATCCCCGACCCCGTGCTGGAATTACAGATGTGCACCACTACATCCACCTAAAACACAGTTTGTATCAAAAGATTGCAGAAGAAGCACAGGTTTAGAGGAGGAACAGAGAGATTTATCTGAGGATGCACTGTGCTCAAGGGTTCAGTGGAGCCCCGAATAAAGCAGAAAACTTGAAATAGACTAAGGCTATATGGTACGTCCGAGTTCACTGTACGATCTGGCTGCTTAGTTGCCTGATATTCCCCCAAACTGTGACTCTGCTGTTTGGACCAGACTTCCAGCACAACTCAAACATATCTGTCTCCCTCTTGGATCATCCTGGATCCCAAAGGCACACATAGCCTCCTTTTTGGCTTTGGGTTCTCACAGCACTCATACATCCTAAGATTCTAACTGTCTTTTTTTTTTTGGTTTTTTTTTGGTTTTTTTTTTTTTTGGTTTTTCGAGACAGTGTTTCTCGTATAGCCCTGGCTGTCCTGGAACTCACTTTGTAGACCAGGCTGGCCTCGAACTCAGAAATCCGCCTGCCTCTGCCTCCCGAGTGCTGGGATTAAAGGCGTGCGCCACCACGCCCGGCAGCTAACTGTCTTATTTTATTTTACCTAGGGCTACAGCAGTTCAGCAGTTTGTGTCTGCTCCTTCCTAAGGCAGGGACAAATGTGGTTCACGTCTGTGTCATTCACAGTATCTAGTATTGTGCCATTGGCATAAGAGCTGATGGGTGGAATTTCATTGCTAACTGTGTCCCTAAAGGGCGTTGGGGGTGGTGGTGGTAAAGAGCACAAGGCTTTAGCCTGTCTTCTTAGTGATGAATGTAAAATGCAGGGGAATCACACCTTTGCTGCAGACCTTCATCTTCAAGTCTGAGCTTTACGATGATGTGAAAGCTATTGTACGAGATTCAAGAGGGGCCTTATACATACAAGGCAGCACAGGAGAGTAGCAGGACCATTGTAAGCACAGCAGGAGACAGTAAAAAGACCAGAATGAACCGGAGCCTGAAAACATCTTTGAACACACATACCCTCCCTTCTCTCTCCCATAGCAAGCAATACTTGAAGCAAAATGAAAAGAAACACAAGAGCTTGAGGCGGCCTCAGCCAGGGCAGACATCGGAGGCTACTGGATAACCACCAGAAGGAAAACACAGGCTTTAACTCCCGATTCCCTTTGTGTTTTCCAAGGACAACAATCATCAAGCCAGAAGGATGATCTTAAAAGAGTTCAAGTCTGAGAAAGGTGAGAGGATGGTAGACTACATCTCCCAGCTTTAAATAAGCTCAAGGCTGAAGACAGCGGCAACTTCCATCTTAGGGTGGGGAGAAATGGCAGGTAGAGCTGGAAGGCTTCTGTTACCTGTGAGTTGATGAGAGGAAAAATGTTGGACACAGGCCTAGGTCTCCATTTCCACAGCAAACATCAGATTCTGGAAGCCACCAAACAGTGTTCGGTATTAGTTACTAACAAAATCTATATTGGATGGACTGCTTATGACAGAAGGAACAAACAATGAACAGAGTGGCTTCATTGGAAAACACTCATATCAGATTAAATTATTCCTCCTATCCCCAACACACACACACACACACACACACACACACACACACACACACACACACACACGGCAGGGTGTTTTTCTAGATTGGTAGATACAGAAAACCTGAGGGCTGGGCTGTGGAGAGGAGCAGTGAGTGAGGCGGTTTCTTAGCACCCAGGTCTGAAACCTAGTCCAGTCTGAAGGAAGACTCTTTGTACTGAAGTGGCCAGCCAAGTGCCCTGGAGCAGTAATCTGTAGCCTTGTGAAAGCCCTGCCTATCACCCATACACCGGAAGGTCTGGTTAATCTGTCTAAAGAGAAGCGATGGAGAAGTGGCTCAGGAAGCAGGCATGTAAGGTAGAGAGAGCTAGGCGTGGTGCTAGACAGAGATGGATATAAGTTTAGGCTGTCAGGATGGAACCAGAAGTGTATAGCTGGAAGTAAAGCAGTTCATGATGGAGAAAAATGAAGCTGGGCTGAAAATTCAACAGGTAGCAGCTAGACACTGCTTGGGGTGTGCCTGTCAAAAGGAAAAGGAAAAGGAAAAGGAAAAGGAAAAGGAAAAGGAAAAGGAAAAGGAAAAGGAAAAGGAAAAGGAAAAGGAAAAGGAAACATGATTGCATGAAGAAGACCATTGTTAAGATCCATGGAAGTAACACGAATTTGTTTTTAACTGACAAGAATGGAATACTTTATTTAAATTAATTTCAAACTTGTTTGTAATAACATAAAACGCACATATTAGTGGTATACAGTATGAAGTTTTTTTGTTTGTTTGTTTTTGTTTGTTTGTTTGTTTGTTTGTTTTTGAGACAGGGTTTCTCTGTATAGCCCTGGCTGTCCTGGCACTCACTTTGTAGACCAGACTGGCCTCGAACTCAGAAATCCACCTGCCTCTGCCTCCCAAGTGCTGGGATTAAAGGCGTGCGCCACCACGCCCAGCTGAAGTTTTAATACATGTATACTTGTTTAAACATATCTATTGCCTTAAATATTTGTGTGTGTGTGTGTGTGTGTGTGTGTGTGTGTCTGTGTGTGTGTGTGTGTGTGTGTGTGTGTGTGTCTGTGTATGAAAGCATCCACAATCCCTTCTTCTAGCTTTCTGAAAAGTACAGGGCATGACATCGCTATAGCCACCCAGTCACACAACAGAACAGCACACCATATCATCTTGCTCCTAACATAGGTTCTTATCCTTCCAGCTTCATGGAACAACATGCTTACTTCATAAGAGGAACACAGATGGAACAGAGCACATCTGTGGAGGAAGTCTGATCCTGGAAGGAGGCAGAAATCCCTAAGGAGGGGCAAGCCTGTTAACTTTAAGTCATATTTGAAGAGCTCTTCAATAGAATAGTTGGGCTTCCAACACATTGTCCTGACATTAGAGGTCTAAGACAGAAGGGTGGGAATAACGAAGAGACAAATGTCGCCTTTGTGTGAGGGATTTCCACCAGTGAGACTTGTCCTGGGATGGGAGATCTGCCTTTACCAGGAGTTATTGGAAAGAGACTGGAAACTGCCTGTTGCAGACACCTCCAGTGTGGCAGGTTAGCGCAGCTGACCTACAAGGCCCCTTCAAGCCCTAGGACGTTATGAGACCCCTGACTGAGCAAGATGTTTCTGATTGGGACATAGCCTCCCCAGAGTCCTGTGAATATATTACAGAGGTTGCCATTCCCTTCACCAGTACCATAAATCTCATCCCTCATTCTAGGGAATGCTCTCGGGAGAGATTGTGGTGGCCATGACATGTGGCATTTGGAAAAGAGCCAACACTCTTCCTCAGGCTTTTCACAGAGACACCCTGCCCCCACACTTCTGGAAGAACATGGCTCCTTCTTAATCATCCTCTGTCCAACTCAGACACAAGCCGAAGGAACAGCTGACCCTCATGCTTCAGTAGCTGACCCAGAAGAAACTTGCAACAAGAAGCAGTAACAGAAAACCTAGGAAAACTTGCACTTGGCAAATGACCTCTCAGGGCCATATGCTGGACACCTACAGAGACAATTAGATGCTTTGAAGAGCCGGGTGTGGTGGCACACGCCTTTAATCCCAGCACTCGGGAGGCAGAGGCAGGCGGATTTCTGAGTTCGAGGCCAGCCTGGTCTACAAAGCAAGTTCCAGGACAGCCAGGGCTATACAAAGAAACCCTGTCTCAAAAAACCAAAAAAAAAAAAAAAAAAAAAAAAAAAGATGCTATGAGAATTCCATTTCCAATCTTTTCTGTCTTGGGCCACACTGCTCCTCTGTCTCAAGTCTAACATCCCTCCCCCATATCGTCCTTTGGGTGTTTCTCACCCCACCTTGGGCCCATACCCTTAGTGATAGGGTTTTCATCTCCAAGTGGAAGGCTGCTCTCCCTACCACACTCATTGCATTCTGTGTTAGACTGTGGTGAGCCATGCCCTGTGTTGAGGTGTTCCCTCCATGAGAGGACAAGCTTCTTGAGGGTGAGAGGGTTCTTTTGCCTACTATTAGCCTGTATAACAGAGGCAAGATGGCAGCCAAAGCAGCCTTGAACTAGCTGTTCCAGCATTCTAGCTCCAGGTAGACCCAACATCTCTAGGTCTTTGTAGAGAGTAAAATGAATACCACAGCCTTTCTCCAATGCCCTTCAGGCTCATGGTCTTATGATTTCTGTCAAGAAATGTTGTTGAAAGGTATCTTGTCCCATATATTCTGTCTTCATTTCTTGTCTTCATTGATGTTTTCTTTGTTTGTTTTCATTTCTGAGGCAGCATCTCATATAATATAGGCTGGCTTTGAACTGACTATGTCGCTGAGGGTGGTCTTGAACTTTTTTTTTTTTTTTTTTTTTTTTTTTCGAGACAGGGTTTCTCTGTGTAGCCCTGGCTGTCCTGGAACTCACTTTGTAGACCAGGCTGGCCTTGAACTCAGAAATCCGCCTGACTCTGCCTCCCAAGTGCTGGGATTAAAGGCGTGAGCCATCACACCCGGCCTGGTCTTGAACTTTTGATCCTCTTGCCTCCCACACCCAAATGGTAAGATTATGGTGAGCACCCCCTTAATCAGCTAGCCTGAATTCTTCTGTGCTATCATTCCATTATCCATCCACCTTACTTCTAATAAACTTATTGAATATTGTTTTTGTGCTACGTTATGAAAAAGGCTAAGATACATACATTGTTCTTAAAGAAAACAGTGTGGTAACCCTAGGGGCCATGGGCATGAAAAAAATTAATGATATTGTATATTTAATTTGGGGTGTCTGTAGAGGTTAGGAAGCTAAACAGGCTTGTTGGACAGGAAGTGAAAGAAGCCTTAATGAGCGATGGTAGAACACATGCGAATTGGAAGTAGAGGAGGAGAAAATAGCGAGGATTACAGTTTTTAATGGGGATTGGTATTAAGAGGAAGGGGAGAGCGGGGTAGGTTAACTAAAGCTAAGAATGCATGAATAAATGTTATTCAAACCCCTTCTCTGTACACTAGTCAAAAAACATAATTGGAAAAGGGAGCTTAAACACAGATACCTACTCCCCTGGACAACACAGGGAATAAAAATAAACAGTTCACAGATTAGTGCTGCTCTCAGCCTTGGCCAGACACTAGCAGTGGGCAGCAGTTAATACAGAGACCCTTAAATAGTCCAACCGCTAAGAGTAAGTGATACGGAGCACTCAGTCCTAAACCGGACGTCTATATGACACCATCTGTCCCCAAGGTTCAGGGGAAGTTGTAGGAGAGGCCGGGAAGAATGGTGGATGGGAAGGTGTGCTGGGAAGGACATTGTCATTTCACTCATGAACTCACTGCAGTCTGGTTACTTACACAAGATCAAGCCAACAAGATCAGTTAACATTCTGGCAGGCAGCAGTAATTGGACTCAGTGGGTTAAAACAAGAAAAAAAGCAAAGACATAAAGAAACATATTGTTACGTGTCTGGGGGAAAGTAAGAGGAGGGGTAGATATGATAACGTTGCATTGTATACATGTATGGAATTGTCAAAGAAGAAAAGATATTCTGAAAATAGTAATGTACAAAGTGGTAAGAACTTTATCATGTGTAATGTAATGCACTATAGCAGAGATTAGTGTAACATGAGCTGGGTACACAAGAAGGATACTAGTGGGGAAAAAAAGCCCCTCACCACCCAGTTCCCCATCCTATGACCTGAAGGTCTTAAATCCTTTCCCTTAGTAGATACAATACTACTCAATACAGCTATGAAGAGAGAGGATTATGTGAAATACGGCATCAGAGGGCAGGGAAGCCCATGGTCAGTCTTAGAAAGAGCCCCGGGCCCCTCCATTAGACATCCCAGGGTCTCTAAGGTCCAGAATCTGCATTTCCAAACTGCTCCCCTCGCCCCCACCCCCATCGCAGCGGCAACACTCAGCAAGTCATTTATTCCTCCATAACATTTGCTCGAAGGAACGTTACTGCTGAATTATAGCCGGGCCCATTATCTCACAATAACTGTCTGGGAAATGTTAATGTTAATGCATGGATCATGCAGAATGCCACATTAGGGGTTTTATGGTGGACATAACATTTTTATGAACTTTTTCTCGGGTAGCACCAGCCTTTGATGGAAAGAAAGGGAAAAAAGAAAGTATGAGGCAGAAAAGAAAGACCAGCCGAGGAAAAGCAGTTCTGGGAACCGAGGTCGCACTGGACGGCTTGAAGGCTGCCTGTCTTGGAAGGGCTGTCCCCCAGGGGCAAGTCTGCTCTGGTGGGGCTGGGGTGGGGGTGCGCATGCGCGAATATCTTTAGAGTTAGGTATTTGTGAGCAGGAAGCAAGCAGCCAAATTGGCAACTGGTGGGAGACAGGGTCTGCTGGGCAGACCCATAAAACCTCTGAGCCTTTCAGCCACCTGCCGCTGGCTGGGCATTTGGTGCCAATGAGGCCGAGGGGGTAGCGAGGGGTGCAGGTGGAGGAGCTCAGCTCTGTGGAGTGGCTGCCACACCTCTTGACTAAATGGAGGGGCCTCTAGCAGAGCTGTTCAGGGTCTCACCTTGGGGAATGACAGCTAATGGCTTAAAGAGATTTTAATTTCTGCCATTAAAAAAAGAAAAGGAAAAACACAATCTTGAGAATGGCAGTATTTTACACCTGGCTTTTAAAAGGACCAATAAAGACCATGTTTAGCATTTTATACCCTTTCTCAAAACTAACGATCTTTGGTTCTCCTCTCAGACATATTTTAGGTGAGCTTGTATCTCCTTCCTCCAGAATGTTCTTTCAGGTAGGCTGGATTTACAGCTCTGTTCTTTACCTGCCCTGGGCTCCAATTGAAGTCTCATAATCACAGTGTTTCGATCAGCTCGCCTCTTTCCCCCACCCTTGCCGTCACCCTCAGGGCTCTTAGTGCCATTTGTCTTCCAAGCCAGAGTGCTGCTGTCTGGTACCTGACCCTGCATGACACCTGCTTACTATCTGAGCACAGTAGGGATGGGCTAGGGGTGGGCGGCAGTGCTATTCTGTACCCCCTCCCCAGAGGGCCCAGCGGGTACTCCATGAGCGGGCACTGTCAGATCATGATGGCTTCTGAGCTGGAGCACGTAGAAGGTCTGAGGAGCCTGTGTTCTCTGAGGGGCAAAGAGCGCAGAGTTGGCAGGGCCTGGCTTTTTCTGAGAACACTCCTATAGACACTCGGGAAAACCTAAGCAAACAGCTCATCTGTGTAGGCATTCTAGCCATCTTCAAAGCAAGGTGAGGGTAGCCAGAAGCTTAGGATCCAGGCTCTCCCAATTACTAGCTTAGAAAACCTGACCATGTTCGTTCGTTCGTTCGTTCTTTCTTTCTTTCTTTCTTTCTTTCTTTCCTTCTTTCTTTCTTTCTTTCTTTCTTTTGCTGAATTATCACATCATTGAATATAAATTAAATACTGCCAAGTACTGTTGACTTATTCTCTATGCGAAAATCCAAAATCAAAAGTGCTCTAAAATCCGAACCATTTTGGAGGGTACATTCGGTACTAGAATTGGAAAACCCCATACCTGGCATGTCACACGTTGTAGTAGAAATGCTTGTACACTACAGATACTATATGACATTATTTCCAGGATATGTGCCTAAGGTGCACATGAAACATGAAGGAATTTCATGTCTAAGGGGAGCTGGACCCAGCTGTAGAATACTTGCCAAAGAAGCCCGAGGACCCGCTTTGCATCCCTGGGACCCACTTAAAAAGTCAAGTGTGGTAGTCCACCCCTGCAGCCCCAGCACTGGGAAGGTGGGGACAGCAAATGTCCTAGAGCTCACGGAGCAGCCAGCCTTGCAAAATCCCTGAGCTCCAGGGTGAGTGTGAAACCCTTTTCCAAAAAGTAAGGTAGAGAGCAATAGAGGACACCTGACATGGACTTCTGGCTTCTACACCCATGCACATTTATACGGGTGCACACACACACACACACACACACACACACACACACACACACACGAGAACATACAAATGTATGCAGCACACAAGGGATTGTGTTCATATTTGAGCTTCATCTCTACCTCTTTGCACATGCAAATACTAGAATTAAACAAGTAATAAGTAAATAAAGTAAGCTGAAATCTGGAAACATTTCTGTTCCAAGCTTTCAGGTCCTCAACTCTTTCTCAAGGCTAACGTGTTCCCCAACACTCTCAGCAGCTTCCGTATTATGTTGACTGAGTGATGCCCCACCCACACTGGGATGACAGCTCCACGGGGAACAAAGGCCTTGAGTTTCCTTCACAGATTCATTGCTAATACCCAAATCAGTATACAGTACAGGGCATATACGTATGGAGGATGAATGAGCGCCTCTGTTTCCCAGTGCTCACCCCAAACAACTCCCAGGTACTTGCCCTGGAGCTTTCTGGGGAAGAATACTATAGAAATAGGTTTATGGAACTTTTCAGTTTTTTTCACATAGCGTTGGGATGCATATAGAGTTTGCTCCAACCCCCATTTCCTTTCTTCCAGTATGAAATCCTGGTGTACCTGGGCCAGGCAACAGGCTTTAGAGCCCGCCTTTCCTAAAACACCCCCTCCTGTGCCTCCTAGGCTGCTCCCCTCCTTCCTGGGCTGCCACGTGCTGGCTCCTGGGGACCCCCTGCCATATGTTCCATTCCGTCTCTAAACTGCATGTTAATTGTTCTGAATGAACAGCTCCAGCTGGAAAAGCAGGCAGGCCGATTACAGACCTTAAGATAACACCCAGCTTCCCGTAAGCCAGGGGCTTTCCAGGGAAGGAGACTGGAAAATCTTCAAGGCCAGAACTGAGCGAGACAGACCCCTGGGACACCGTCTGGTGTCTAGGGCATCGTCGTCTCTTAGTCTCTACCCAAGCAGACCTATTTTAAGGCCACCACGCCTGGAGCTCTCACCTCACTAAAGAGGGCTGTTCTAGATTTTTGCAACATCCTGTATTTTCAAAGAAGCCCCTTGGGATTCAACTCACCTGTACTGTGTCCCGGTCACTTTTTTACTTATACGAATCACCTGCATGTGTGTGAGGAAAGGAGAGAACCGGAGTGATAGAGGAGGAGGCAGCCTTGCAGTGGGATGAGAAAATAAGCACCTCTGTTTGCTTTGCCAACATACAATAAACAGAATGTCTTCCGTACAAATGATATATTTTTCAGTAGTATGAGGGTTGTATTTTCATCATATAGATATGTATAGTTATGTATAGATATACATGCATACACACACACACACACAGAGAGAGAGAGAGAGAGAGAGAGAGAGAGAGAGAAACAGGGTCTCTCTATGTAGTCCTGGCTCTCTTGGAACTTCCTACGTGAGCCAGGCTTTCCTCGAATGCACAGAGATCTGCCTACCTCCTGAATGCTGAGACTAAAGGCCTGTGCTACCATGCTTGGCCATATTTTTATTTATTTATATAATTTTTGTTATTATTATAGGAGGCCAGTGAGTGCTATATTCGTAGAGTCAATGTTCTCTTTCGACTTTTATGAGGGCTCCAGGGATTGAACTCAGATCCTCAGGCCTGTACATCAAGACCCTGTTTTCTGTTTCTCTGAGACCGGATCTCTAACCAGGCTGATGATCCCCCTGCTTCAGCCTCCCAAGTGCAGCAGGCTAGGTAGTATCTTTTCTGTATTTTTTTCTGAGTACCTGCTAATTCCATCTCCAGTTCAGTGATGTGGACACAGCTTTGTCCTCCATTCCTGCCAACATGTCCCACAAAGAGGAGAAACATTGTAGAGGCAATTTTGATAAAAGGGGAGGATCCACGTGATGGTGTCATGAGGCTAGGCCATGTGGAATTGGGAGGATGCCTGAAGGCCGTGATTTGCAGTGAAAGAAGTTGAGGCAGGGCCTTAGGAGCTCACCACCCACATGCTCCCTGAGCAGATTAGGCTTCACATAGGGAAGGAAGGACCCCTCCAGTTTGTATCCTTTTCTATTTAGACATCTGCCTAGGACTGTGGCAGGGGGATCTGGGGCAGTGTTCAGGAATCCTAAGTCTGACCCACAGTGCCAACTTTGCCATTAATTAGCAGTATAAACCCAGGCATACCACACAGCCTATCCACCCACTGTAAAAACAGGGCTGTGCAAAGCTTGTTCTACAGTACCCTCAGGATGACTGGAGAGTCCTAAGAAACATAAACATGGAAAGGCTCTGGAGACAGAAAAGCAGAGTAAGCTTAATGGTGAGGAATTCAAGTTGCATTTATTTCCAAGGACTAGGGTGCCTCTTAACCAGCTGGGCTTACGGTTCTGGAAGTTGGTGGAACTGTGTGTTTTTCACCTGGTTCTCTGCAGGTAAAGCTGCTGGGGAAATGGCTGGCTCTTTTTTGACCAGATGATCTGAAACAGGGTCCCTCCTCCATCTCTGGAGGTGGGAATCAGGAAAGACAGATAGAAATAGAATGCTTAATGTGTATGTGTTAGGGTATGGGGTCAGACTTCAGTTGCACACAGAGACCCTACGAGGTTTTCAAACTCAGCTATCTATCCCCTGCGTTTTCTGTCTTCCCAGGAGGGTGTGGAAGAGGGAATTCAGAAATGCCCTTAACGTAGTGTCTGGCCAGAGAAGCCTGGCAGCAGGGCCAGTGTCTCTTCCTCATCAGGTGCTATGGAGACAGGAGACTGATGGCTCCTGGTGATACAGTGGAGCTGGAGGTAGTGACACTCCCTTGGTCTACCTCAATCCCCTTGACTTTGCCCCCCACTGGAATATGGAATGGTCAACAGTTCCCTAATCCAGGCTCCCCCAAGCCAAGCAAGATAGTGGAAAACAAGCCAGAGGTTGAATTCTTCCCTGAAGGCCTGCAAGTTCAGTTAAGGTAAGAGATAGTCTTGCGGGGGGGCAGGGGAGTATAGGGGACTTTGGGGATAATATTTGAAATGTAAATGAAGAAAATATCTAATAAAAATGTATTTTAAAAAAGAGATAGTCTTGCTGCTGGTGGCAGGGAAGTGCCAGTGGTCAGCAGGTACCACAGGTGAACCCCTCACCTCTATGGACCTCAGAGAGTACTGTCAGTGGCTCTCTGATCAGACATAGCCTTGGTTATGTAGCGGATGGCGGGGGTGGGTGTGGGGGGGATAGCTCATGGGCAGAAGTGACCATTTCTCTGCATCTCTCAACTCCTAAGCTTCCAGGTCTGGAGACCAAATATGGCCTTTCTGGTTATGTCATCTTCCCTGTGCTTTCCTTGCTTGAAACGCTTTTGTTCTCCTCCCTGTCAGCATAATGTCTACTTCAAGGTCCAGCTCTGATGTCATCTTCTCCGTGAGTGCTCCCTGGATGTCCTCCAGGCAGCACAGCCACCCCCCAGCTCTGGATTCTCCTGGCAGGCAAAAAGAGCAGTCTAAGTTGCCAAGATTGCTCTCAGCTCTCTCTCCATCGGCTTCCGAGCTCCTTGTACTTGCACACAGTGGGCGCTTAGTGAATGTTGACTCAGAGGGCAGCACATCCCTTCCTGGCTTCAAGAAATCAATACCCAGCAAAGGAGAGCTGGAGAGATGGCTGGGTCTCCTGAAGGTTATCCTGGGCAATCACTATCTTCCCCAACGGCCTCTCACTGTCTGCCTTGTGCCCAAACCCCAAGTCCACTAAACCCAAACTGTTTTCTTATCAATGAGGAGACAATAGATGATCCTTTGACATTTCCGAGGCTGTTTGGAAGAGGGAAAGATAATATGTAATAAATTCATATATTTCTGTGTATTTCTTGGCTCTGGCAGCTAAAATTTCCATCTCTTTATGCAGGAGTCCTGGGGAGCTGAAATCCTTGATAATGCCAAACAATTCAACACTTTACACTCTCTTTACTTTGTCTGCACCACAGAAAAATATTGACTCGATGCTGCCAGCTGAGGGAAGTGAGATGCCATATTCTGTCTGCATGTAGAAATCTATTCTCTTTGGAAGGTGAGAGTTTAGGATCCCAAGCTTGATGCCCCCATGGGCTGCAGGACCTTGTACACCTGGACTATCTTTCTGTCCTTCTGCATGTGCTGCTCTGTTCTTGCACAGACATCTTGCAGCAGCAGCAGCAGCAGCAGCAGCAGCAGCAGCAGCAGCAGCAGATTGGAACCTCTGATCAGAGGTGCAAATAGCACTTCCTGAGTTTAGCGCCAGCCAGGGCCCTGGAGGTTACAAAGCTACCGCTTTCCAGCTCAGACTTTCAGCTTGGGGCAACACATTTCAGCCTGGGGCTGATATAAGAATGTATCACTAGCACCTTTGTTTCTAGAAGAGGAGGCTGGGGACAGAGGCCAAGACTTGCCCAGAGCCACACTGCAATCATGCTAGCGCATACAGCCCCTTCTGCCAACACGTAGCCCGGAAATGTGCCTATTTGTCTAATCACCTTTGAGTCTTGGACAAATATTAAACGCCTGTGATACGCCAGGCATTGTGTTAGGACCCAGTCGGCTTTCTGAGAGTCCAGGGAGCTAGCTCAGCTTTCAGGTATCCTTAGAGACAAAGTGCAGGTCTCATTCTTGGATCAAGGGAAGTTCTACTGGGGCAAACAATGTCTGGCTTCTGCAGGCATTTTCAAATCCCTCTTCTCTCCTCTGTAGCCATTTCCCTCTCCAGCTTATACTCTCACACACTCACCTGCATTCCAGGCACCCAGAAACACACTAAATATCTGGAAGTTCTGTTTAGTAATCTGTCTTCCTTCTCCTTTTATAATGTTAAGAGTGTGAGCTTAGGTTTAAATACTGGTTCTAATGCTAGTTGGAAGAACTGTGGAAAATTGGTTAGTCTATCTGTGGTGTCATCTATAAAATGGGGGTGTGAAGAATGCTATTAATATTAAATAGAATAATACTGTTTAACATGGTGCCAAGTGCATGGTATTAAAAAATTCTAGCTGCTGGGTCAGAGAGATGGTTTATCAGGTAAAGGACAAAAGTGGGGGAAGGAGAGAACTGAGTTCCACAAGTTGTCCTCTGACCTCTGCACTCAACACTACCCACCCCACGCCAATGGATAAGTGTGGTAATGCTTTAAAAGGTACTAGCTGGTAGGCAAAAATTCTACTACTGAGCCAAACCCACAACTTATTATTCTAATGGACAGTGTCAGGAGGAAGCTTGGACAAAGAACAGTCTCCTGTCTTAAGCTGGTCAAGCTTTGCTCCCTCCAAAGATAGCATTCTGTACTCATGGTATGAGCCACTCACCTTGGTCTCTTTTCTGTTCCTATCCTCTCCACCCCACACCCACAATGCAGAGCGGTGGCTTCACAGTGCAGAACCATCTGCAAGTTGTCAGAGAGAGAGAGAGAGAGAGAGAGAGAGAGAGAGAGCAAGGCAGGGAGGAGAGGACAGTAGCCTTGACTTAGACCATTGGTGCAGAGCTTTGTGGGGTGTCAGCCTTTTGTATAGAGGAAAGTCATCTGTCTCCTGGGCCCACAGCCAGCTCATCTCCAGCACAGTGATAGGAGAAGCTTCAGAAACCAGAAGAGAGAACGAAAAAGACCTTCTGGGTTTGTGTTGCAGCTTTTAGGGAATCCCTTGCTCTCTTCAGAACTAGAACATGAGCCCAGGAAGCAGAGGGCCCATACAGGAAGGTCCTCTGACTTTAAGTGGGGTATTAGGAGTTAGGACAATAATTCGACCAGTGGCATTTGTAAAAACCTGTCATCAATTGCTCACGACAGTCCTTTGAGACCAACATGACCAGTGTTGTTAACAGCATTTAACTGATAACTAGTTTGAGGCCCAGAGATGTTGCACAGCATGCTTAAGGTCCTGAGCGGGTAAGGGTAGCAAGAATATAAGCTTCCTTCTCCTGATTCTTAGTCACACCCACTTTTGTACTACCAGCAGTTCTCCCAAGGCCCTCGGTCATCTCTGTTTCACAGGGAGGAAGCTGAGAGGCTCATCCAAATCCTACATTATGTCAAAGAAGGTAGGAGAACAAACCAAAATCAACCAACCAACCAACCAACCAATGACAAACAAATAAACAAAAACCTATGGTGTGTGGGTAAGCTGAGAGTGTGACCCAAACATGTTAGTGTCAGTTTCTTGCACTCTGATATGATGGCCACTAGCCAGACTTGGTCTGAGAAATGTACGGAAGAGGACTACCTAAGACCCTGAGAATGTGTCAAAGGTCAAGAACTGTAATCTAAGACCAAACTTTGGGGCTTCTAACTGCCCTGAAGCTCAGCTTTCATTCATTCATTCATTTGGGCAGATTCATTCATTCTAATAACAAATCTCTGCTCTCCAGCATCACTCTTTTATTCTAATTATCCATTTGATATGTGATGTGTACTGCTCTTCCCACTGCTAAGAACACAGGACCTGGGACCCAGGCTCCCCACCTTGCAAGAACTGAGGGTACCTGGGAAGAAACAACGGTACTTTTACCAAACCCAGAGTCAATTTAGCCCCTCCAGCTGTTGCAGCAGTGCTCAGCTCCATTTAAGCTTGAGCCTCCTACTCAGTGAACTCCTGGGCTGAAGACTGAGCAGGTGGGCAGGGTGGGCAGCTCTCCCACACCCTCAGTTCCGTGGGCAAATATGCTGTTCCTGGGGTGCACATGCAGCTTCCAGCCCAGGAGACAAGCTAGCTAACAGGCTTGTCTCTCAGTGGGATGCTTGCTTGCTTCTCCAGATGTCTGTAGTTCAGCATCTGTATCTGCCTGTCTTTCCAGCACCAAGGTGCTCCTCCATCTGTTTCCTTAACACCACCTTCAGAGGGGTACCCAGTAACCACTCAGTCTAGCCTCTTTTGACTCACCTCAAGTGCCTTCACAATACCTGCGTCCCCTGAAGCTTCCAAAACCTCCTCTTTTCTAGCACAGTTCTATCCAACAATCCTGTCTCTCATATCTGTGTGACAGGTCCTGTGATGTCACAATTTGGCAGTCCTGTGATGTCACCTAGCAGCAGTCCTATCATAACACATGCCAGCCCTAAGAGCTAAGGTGATTAAGGCTGTTGGTCTTTGGAGGGGTTACTGTATGTCAGGAGTTATAGAAGGTGACAGAAAGCAGGTCTATGGGGAGGATAACACGGGGTTCAAGGACAAGAACAAGCTTCACCCAGATTGGAGGTTATGACTGAGCTGAGCCTCAACCAATAAAAATGGGGTTGGATAAAA
Source organism: Mus minutoides (assembly GCA_902729485.2). NCBI lineage: Eukaryota > Metazoa > Chordata > Mammalia > Rodentia > Muridae > Mus > Mus minutoides. The sequence continues at coordinate 173,219 of LR753619.1, read as the reverse complement.
GGAGAGTGCTCTAGACAGAGGAAAAAGGGCATTTTGGAAAGGTAGAAAATGGTACCGCACACCAGGAAATAGTGAATTTGACTTGATGTTGAAGGACAGCCCTGAATGAGGCTGCCAAGGCTGGAAGGGTCCCATATGCCGGGCTCAACTCTTTATCTGGCAGGAAAAACTTGTTTTTAAAATATTTAGTGTTAGTTCCTAAAGATTTACCTCAGAGTCACCTTCAGTCCAAGGAGCCTTCTCAGACTCAGTTCCAAAGCAACGCTGGGGGTGGGACCCAGGGCCCTGGGAATGGTAAGCAAGCACCCCACCTTTACATCCCTAGACCCTTTTTAGGACTGACTGACGCCTCCTGCCCCTGTTACAGTGCTCCTCACTTGACTTTAAATTCTCACCTAACCCGCCTATGTCACCATTGGATGGAGATAAAGACTTGTTCTCTCCAGAAAGACTCTGCCATTGAATGAGTGAGCTCAAACTGCAGCCAATTTGCTCACTTCCTGATATCTGCCTCCATCTAAACTCTGTTTAAATAAAAACTGACCTAGCTCTCTCTCTGTCTTTTCCCTCATCTATACAACAGGAAGCATAGCACAGTCAGCTTGACACTTCGCCGGTTTGTACTCGCAGATTCAATTATGGATGGATTGAACGCGTAATTTGTTGCTAACCTGTATGTACCAGGTGGATACAGCTACAACCTATTGAACACACACACACACACACACACACACACACACACACACACACACACACTTTTTCTTGGCCTTAGTCTCTAAACAACTCCACAGATAACTTTCAGAGCATTTGTATCGTATTAGGTTTGGTAAGGAAACTGGAAATGATTTAGGATACACTGGGGGCTGTGTGTAGTTTATATGCAAATGCTGTCACATTTTTCTTAAGAGCCTTGAGCATCTGTTGACTTTGGTACCTGAGGGGGAGTCCTGGAATTCATCCCCCATGGACACTAGTGGACAACTGTGCACCAGTTGAGAAGAGTAACAACGTGGGTGAACAGATTAGGGCACTACTTAGCACGTAATAAACACCCCATGCCGATTTCCCTTCTCTTTCATTTACCTCGTGCTTATTAATCACTTACTAATTGTCAGGCACTGTTCTATGCACCAAGTTCAAAGCAGCCAATTAAAGGAACTCCTTGACTTCATAAGACAGTCTTCAAACTGGGAGAAAGGCACTCTGGACTAGTTCTGTTCTGTCTTGTGGCCAAGTGTGTACAATAAATCCTCTTGCTGTCAGAGAGAGAGAGAGAGAAAGAGAGAGAGAGAGAGAGAGAGAGAGAGAGACTTCAAACTGGGGAGACAGGCCATAAACAGGCAAATGCAAATGCAGGAGGCAGATTCAGAGAAGAGCTACGAGAGCAGGTTAAAGTGCTAAGAGTGGGGGAGTGGGTTCCCTTCTCTATAAATGCAGTCATGGAAGCTGCTTGGTTAAACGACATTTAAACAGAGACTCGAGAGACCTATGTGTATCCCCAGAGAAAGTGTGTCTTAGGCAAGAGTTATGTGGGGTTAGGGGAGTGGGCATATAGCATGGAGGCCCCTGCAGTTGGAGCAGAGAAGAGGCTGTGGACCAGACAGGATCTGGATCATCCAAGGGCCTGTGAGCTGTGGGGGAGGCTTTGAATGTTTACTCTGCAGGAAATCCTCTTGAGGGCTTTTTAGCAGCAGAGTGATATGACCTGACTGACTGTCATTTAAATGGAGATTCTGGCAGCTGGGTAAAGCACAAACAGAAAAGAATGGGGAAAGTGGGGTGAGAGGTTGGGAGGCTACTGTAATCCAGGCAGGGGACAGCAGGATCTTGGGCTATCAGGGGAACAAGAGAGTGGGGTGTGTCATGTCTGATAAGCTTTCTGAAGACTTGGTTGAAGGGGGTGGGGGGAAAAAAGTAGTTGAGATAATCCCAATGGATGTGTTGTACCTCTGACTTTAACCTCAGTCCCTTCTCAGGTCTGAGTGACTGGCAGCCTTGATTTGCCCTTTACTGAATGGTGAGCGTTGCCTTCCTTTTGCTGCCTGGTATGGGGGTGGAGAGAACAAAAGAACATTCTCTGAGAGCTTTTAAACATATCAGACAGGGAGAGCTGCACATATAATGAGGGAAGTGTACAGAATAACCATCTATGAGGGAATAACCCGGTAGAACCCAATTGCCAACACAGGACAGACAAGAGAGGGCTGGGCTAGGGTGTGGCAGCAGCCGAGCATGTGCCCAGCATGTGCAAGGAGGCTCTGAGTTCAATGTTGAGCATTGAACAAAAGACAAAGAAGGGGTAGGCCAACCTTCAGGAAGGGTCAATCTATGGCTCAGGCTCAGACAGATCTTTGAAGGTCACCTTCTTGGCAAATTCAGTGAAGTGACTTTGCCTCATATTTTATGGTCCTATAGCTCATTGTCACTGCTGACACTAGGATCTGCCACTCCCTCTCTAAGCGTCCTTGCAAGCCTTCTTTCCCACTGTGTCCTCCAGCACACTATGTCCTGTCCTCAAACTACCGTGTTACCCAAAGGACACTCGGACTCCTCACTACACAATTTTTTCATGAGAGATGTGTACAAGCAGACACATATACACATGTGTGCACACAGGAACACCTCTGTATGTGGTACATATATGCACATATATATATATATATATATACCTGTGCATGTAGTACACATATGCACTTGTGTGCACACAGATACACCTCTGCATATGGTACACATTCGTACATATGTGCACACAAATATACCTATGCATGTGGTGCACATATGCACATATGTGAATACAAGTATACCTCTGCATGTGTTACACATATACACATGTTTGCACAGGGTATACCTCTGCATATGGTACACATATGTACACACAAGTACACCTCCGCATGTGGTATGCATATGCACATGCTCAACACCTTCAACTGTTCTAACGCACATCCTGATCCTTATGAACACTTGACTCTCACACCTGTGTCTTCAGGCCTTACTCTCCCAAGGACTTCCATCTCAAGTCAACATATTCTTTACATCACGATTGTGTCAACACTGGCTCTAAGTCCTAGAGTTAACTGTAGCACGTAATTTAGATCTCATGGGTAAATATTGATCCGTCATGGTCCTAATATTGCTTGGCTGTCTTGTCAATCTTCCTGATTGATCTGAATATACTATTTCACTCTCTGCTCAAAAACAGAAGACTCAGACTGAGTCCTCACCCCTAGTGAGGCAGAACTCTGGTTCCTCAGCCAGGCCTTTCTTTCTCCCCCTAATCTGTCTCATTCCTCACTCTTAGAAGACCCCAACTTTCCACTCAAGACAAATGGAGTGGGGAGCTAGCAGTTTCTGGATGCAGCTAGATGTGTCTGTCCTTTCTCATGTAATTCCCATGACAGCCATGCAATGTAGATCTAGAACTATTCACTTTTGACAGAGTGGACAGTCTGGAAGAGACAGACTTCTTGATTAAAATTATGTCCAACAAATTGCAGGGCTAGTGGGCAGTCCCTTCTCCTAGGGAACCCAAAGCTTTTATGTTATCATCCCACTGACAAGACCTGGGTCATGGTCTTCAACCCCAATATCTTTTCTTGGTATGCCGCTCTGTACCCTGCTCCAGACACCTCCTCCTTACAGCCTTTATGCCACAGCCCCTAGGTCTTTCACATAGTCCAACTTCCCCCAGCATCTCCATTCTTCCTGGCTTCTTCCATTCTACGTTTGAGCTGACCACTTACAGGATATCTCCCTCAGCTCTTTAACCTGCCTTTTAGTCTTGATCTTGTGATCTGTAAGCTCCATGAGAATAGGAGCCTCTCTTCTGATGCCTTAGGACTCAAGGTTGACTAATGGACAGATGGACCCGAATGAGATAATCCATAAGGTGATGAAAATCTGGTAACAACTAGTTCCTCACCAGGAATATTCAAAACAACTTCAAATGGAAATCATTTGTAGTTGTGTTTTATGTGTTTCCTCTAGTTAGCATGGAAATCCTTGTCTGAAATTACAAATTAAATAGGATAGGGAGGACAGGGAGCTTTGTGGTATAAGAAAAATATTATTATAGCATTAGTGTCGGGGAACTAAGGAGCCCAGCTGAAGAGGCAGCTTCCTTCCTCACATGCAGTTTTCCACTGCTCAGAATGTTCTGGGAGTCATTTATTTATTTATTTATTTATTTATTTATTTATTTATTTTAAAAAGCTTCTTTAATCAGTGTTGGGGGAAACAAGAGTAAAGGTGATATCCATTTATTTATTTATTTATTTATTTATTTATTTATTTATGTATTTTAAAAAGCTTCTTTAATCAGTGTTGGGGGAAACAAGAGTAAAGGTGATATCCTTAGCCATCTTGAAGACATTCTAGTTAGAAATAAAAGGGAGATGAGAGAGGTAACCACCCACAGAGGGGAGAGGAGAAGGGGGCGGTAATGGGGGAGGGGAACACTTCATATATGATCTTGCAATGATGGATTTTTTCCCCCTAGAGTTTAGAAAGACAAGGTTTACAAAAGACAAACAGGGAAGCTTGGGGGAGCGTTTTGAACAGTAACAAAATGAAACCCAGAGGGAATGAGAACCAAGACACAGATCTAGGCTCCTGTCCAGGAAAACAAGAAACTAGAGAGTTAGGAAGGAAGAAACTCAGGAAACTGGCTCAACATTTGGCTGAGCACACTAGAGACAGAAGAGCTCCTCTCTACTGCAAACTCCCGAGAAACACCCAGAGAAAGCAGAGGGATGAAGAGAGCCGACAAATGCCACTCAGCTGACCACTTATGACTCTCTAACAAAGAAAGAAAGAAAGGTTATTTATTGAGTAGCCGATGAAAAGCATATGGTAGAAAACTTAAACAGTAGAAAATTATTTGTATATATATTTCATATGGAAAAATATGCATGCAAATGTATGTATCTGAACTATATGCATATTTCTTCTGCTTCTGGCTCCGAGTCCTCTGTCCTTCCGTTTCATCCCCAGAGGCAATCACTGTTATAATTTGTGTCTGCCTTGCAAAGATATTGTATGCATTTACAAATGTGGGGTTTTATTTGTTTGTTTGTATGAGCATGTGTGTGTGTGTGTGTGTGTGTGTGTGTGTGTGTGTGTGTGTGTGTTGTATAGGTACCTGGGTACTGTTCCTTAAGCACTAGCCACCCCCCCCCCCAAATCTTTGGGCAGGGATTCTTACTAACCTGGTGTTGGTGTTACTCACCAGCAAGCCCCAGGAATATGCATAGCTCTGTCTCCCTAGCACTGGGGAGAGAACATGTTTAGCTTTTGTTGTAGGTTCTGTGGGTAAAAAGGCAGGCACTTTACCAGCCAATCTACCCTTCAAGTCAACAATCGTGTTTCTAACATAAACACCGGCAAAGCCTGTGACTTACTGTGTCCTTGTGTGATCAGCTATTAACAGGCATAGATAGTCCAGTAAGTGTATTCACATATCCACCCCATCTATCCCCAAACCCAAAACTCAAACAACAAAAAGCCAAATGACACCCACACTCCTACTTTGTGGGTTCAGGTTTACCCTGTACCTCCTCCTTTCCAGTATTCTTTGGGGGCTGATAAATGTCACAACTTGTGGGGAGTGCTAGTAACAGAGCCCAGGGCTTCATGCAAGCAAAAGCAAGTTCTGCCATTCTGCCATTGAGCCATACCGCTAGTCCAGTGTTCCCACTGTTGAATAGATACATTTCCTGTCTTTCAGGGTAATCCCTTCTCTGGCAAAAGGCACTGTGGACTGTGAAGAGAAACCACAGCCTGCTTCTAATAAGCAAAGAGAAGCTGACAGAAAGCTGTCTTCCCATGTGTGCTAAATGCGCCTGTCCTAACTGGGCTTGCTATGGGCCTCGCCTTGAAGAGGGAGCCAAGGATTGAATCCCATCAGTGCAGGACGCCCCAAGTGCATCCAGAATGCAGAATCCACATTGCTTTCACAAAGTCTGTGTGCCTGGACGTGGAATCAGCACCGTCACCATACCCAGCTCCTGAACACTGCACCCAAAGAAGGGGTTCCATGGGGGGAAGGGGGCTGGCTCATTTCTCCCTGCTGTCTCTGCTACCTCCAAAGAGCCTGTCATTAAGGCTTTGTCCCTGGCTCTCTGATTTACATGTACAAATAATCACTGTCAGGGGCGTGAGCCCCAGAGAGCAATAATAGATTCTGGTAGTAGCAGATGCAGGAAATAAAAACAAAAAAATGAAACACACCAGCCTGGCAGAACTGAGTGCCTAGAGGAGTCCTGGAGGGGAGCAAGGCCTGCTGGGTATGTGGGCCTGAGAGAAGACAGCAGTAAAGTATTGACTGCTGGATCTCTTTGTAAAAGCCAGTGGTGGGTTTTAAAATTTGCGGTAACAGTACGGCGATACCATCCTGAATGTGCCTGATCTCAGAAACTTAGCAGTGTCAGACCTGGTTAGTTCTTGGATGGGAGACCTTCTGGGAATGCCAGCTTCTGTAGGCTTGCTGGGAAAGGTAGTAAACCCTTAATTCCAGTACATGGGAGGCAGAGGTAGGCAGATGTCTGAGTTCAAGGCCAGCCTGGTCTACAGAATCAGTTCTAAGGATAGCTATCACTACACAGAGAAACTCTGTCTCAAAATAAACAAAGATAATGAACAAACAACAAACAAAAGGAAACTAAAAAAGAAACTGAAAGCATGCATATAAAGCAAACATGCATTTTAGCCACTTTTAAAAGCATGCTGTCCACTGCTATAGTTACATCCACACTGAGTTACACACATACATGCAAACCTCACCACTATCTGGTCTTAATTTTCTTCTGCCACCCCAGCAGAAACTCTATGCCTTTCAAAGCAATAACAATCCTTTCTCACCTGCTCCAGCCCTTGGCAACCCTAATTTACTTCCTAATTGATGACTTAGTTCATAATATAGTAGTATTTTGTCATTTTTTGTGTTTTTTTAACATAATGTTTCTAAGGTTCACCCATGTTGTAGCATGTGCCAGAATGTCATTCCTTTTTTGTGGCAGAATAATATTCCATTGGGTGGTTATAAAAATCCAACAGAGGATGAACACTTGGCTATTTTCAGATTTGATCAATTAATAAAAAAAAATACAACCATAAATCAGAGTGTGAAAATACATGCTTGTTTCTTTTCTTTTTTTTCTTTCTTTCTTTCTTTTTTTTTTTTTTTTTTTTTTTTTTTTTTTTTTTTTTTTTTTTTTTTTTTTTTTTTTTTTTTTTTTTTTTTTTTTTTTTTTTTTTTTTTTTTTTTTTT
>LR753619.1:94565-165855 GCA_902729485.2 Mus minutoides | reverse complement strand
AAGTGCTGGGATTAAAGGTGTGTGCCACCACGCCCGGCTGTGGCACAGTGCTTTTAAGAGGCCACATAACATGTTTGCCTGCTCTGGAATGGATACAACAAGCACCAAGGGCCTCTAGAGAAATAACCCCCTACCTCCAAATGCTTCCTGATGTGTTCAGGCATATGTGGGAGAGGATACACCGTAAAACTACACCTCAGGAGTCAGCTAGCCTTAAGGTCCATGCATTACTTCTGATGGGTGGCGCCTGATCTAAGTCTCTTGACCTGCTCTTTGTCTATCCTGCCAGAGCAGGGCTTGGCAACTCAAGAATTGGATAGGGCACTCTTGGTTCTAACCTCTACCATCATCAGGGAACTGGTATTAGGGCCTTATCCCACATGCCTAGCGCCTTCTGCCAGGCACACCCTGCTCTGGTCAAGGCTCCTGTGGTTAACTCCTACCTACTCTGGGATGTCATCTCTCTGTATTGTTTCTTGGTGGAGTTGAGTGGCCACCTCTGGCTCCCACAGTGCTTTGCAAATTCATCCTGGAGGCTGTTATTGCTGGCTTACTGTTTTTAGGTTACTGACCTATTTTCCTACCACATTAGCAACATAATGAGAGTAGAGAATGAACATCTTATCTCTGCATCCCTAGCCCTAGAACAAGGCCTGTACATTGAATGAATAGATGAATGAGAATAAAGAATGAATGAACCACGTTGCTTAATGAATGTCTATTGAATGAATGGGTGCACGTATGAATGGGGTCCCATGGACTGAAATGTGCCTGGTACATAGACTTGGCCTTTAGCCAAGCTCTCCTTCATTCATCCATTCATTTATTCAGTACAATCACTTCTATGTGTCAGTGTCTGTCAGGTGCTGGCGTCAGATGCCAATAAGATCCAGGTTCTGTTCTCTATCTATATCTATCAAAGAGTAGACATAGATAGAAATAAACAAGAAGTACACCCCAAACGACTCGGCTGCTCCAGAAGCACACAGGCAGTTGCATCACATCAAAAGACCAAGTAGGGCTTCTGTGCTCCACCAGTTGCTGGGCACAGCTGGTTGCAGGAGGAGTGGCCAATTAGCATGCTGTACACACCTGTCGGGTGGCTGCTCAGAGGATTTAGGGGTGAGAGAATTAACAATCAGGAGGATTTTTGGAGCTCCCAGAACCCAGCCCAGCTCACATCAGAGACCTGTTCTCCTTTAGGGATTCATTCGCTCTGCACAGCTGGTTAATTTTTCATCAAGAGGTGGGGGTGGGGATGGGAGAGTGCTCTGATCCTAGTCTTTCATGCTGGAGATGGGGAGAGAAACACAACAACCTATCCACTTTATTATTATTATTATTATATATATTTTTAGATGAAATAGGATCAGATTGCGGTTGCCAAGCAAGACCCAGCCCTCACAAGGCTTGCTCTGCTGCTGGCTGATTAACGGCTATTGGGCAAAGGAGAAAGCATCCAGAAGGCAGAGGCCCCCGGTGAAGGTGCTCACACATTTAATGAGCACCGGGTGACACTCGAGTGGTGAGCAGGAATTGTTTTAGGGGAGTGATTTAAGGTTCTCATCTTCTGCCTCACCCTTATTCCCTCGTCCGCTCAGATCTGGCTAAACTCAGTCCCACACTGGCCCTGGGTGGCAGATACTTGCTCTTTCGTGAACATGCCCTTCTTCCCCAGGGACTCCAGTCAGAGCATCAGGGGACACCTGTTACTGTTCAACTCTGACCCAGAACTTGGGAGTTCAAGGCTGACAATGTACTCTGTTCATTCAAGAAAAAAAAAATGGGAAAGAAGAAAATAATTTGACTCTAAAGTATCAATGTGTCTTCACTTCTGTGGTCTTGCTTGACACTCCTCAAGAGCACCTTATCGAATGCCTCACATGGAAGGGGACCCCAGAATGTAGCAGAATACACATTATCATTCCTATGTGGGAGAAGAGGGCTCAGGTGACAACACTGCATCCTCCTGGATGACCAGGGCACCATCCCTATGCACGGTGTCTGTGAAGGATGCTCTCTCTCTCCTTCTTTCCTCAGGACCACTCCAATAGCAATCTCCCATAGGACAATGGAGAGAGTTCACCTGCTCTGCAGGGTCCAGGATAGCTGGGGGATCAGCCAGTAAGGCTGAAGAGTTCTCAACTCTCTGTGCCTGAGATAGCTGAGGGAGATGGATCCAAATCAGCACAAAGGTCCTGTGTGCTTAGAGTTGTGCTGTGTTGCCACAAGTTGTGTGCAAGATGTCATCTGCTCTCCGGGAGAAAGCAGTTTTGTCAGTGAGATGAGACCTGCCAGGGAGGATGTAATAGATGGCGTACGTACTCTGAACAGCAGGCAGTGAAGCTCATGAACCTCCTGGGGATACGGCTAAGATGTAGACTCAGACTCTGGGGTCTGGACCAAGTGGAGGGAGGCATGCTGAGGCATTTCTCACAATCTCCTGGTTCACGCTGATGCCATCAGTCCTCAGACCACACTTTGAATAGTGAGGCCCCATCCTGAGAACTCAGCGGAGTCAGAGTGGTAAGATAACATGTGCCTAGGGGTGGTGTGTGCTTGGAGAGAGCTGGGCACACCAAGTGTCACACGGGCCTAGGGGTGGTGTGTGCTTGGAGAGAGCTGGGCACACCAAGTGTCACACGGGCCTAGGGGTGGTGTGTGCTTGGAGAGAGCTGGGGACACCAAGTGTCACACGGGCCTAGGGGTGGTGTGTGCTTGGAGAGAGCTGGGGACACCAAGTGTCAAGTAACGATATGCAGAGCAGAAGAGAAAAGGCCGTGGGGCTTTTCACAGGCATCCTGTGGGGCTGACGACTCATGGGACACTATGAGGGGGGTCATCACAGCACATAGGAGCAGACTTAAGGCTGTGAGCAAGAGATAGTCTACAGCCCTGACCATGTGACCTTGGAGTAGCCACTTCCTCAATCCAGAAGTGTTTACAAGGAATCCAGTGATTCTCAACCTGGGCAGCATATGAGAACATCTGGGAAACTTTTAAAATAACAAGCGCCTGGCCCTCTTCCCAAGGGTTTTTATGTAGTGGTCTGGATAGGGCTCAGGCCTAGGTAGCTTTAAAAAGCTCATGTGTAGCCCGGGCCCAGAACCATCAGGCTAGCCAACAGACCTCCGCGGTCCTACTTAACTTCCTCATCTTTCCACACAGACAGTGAAGGCCAGGAGTCCTGGGTTCTGCTCCTGGGTATGTGGCCTGGAGAAAAACTGAAGATGAGAGAACCCCTAAGAAAGGCTTCTCCACTGTGCCAGGAGTCTGAGCAGTGCTGTAGAGGAGGCCAGGTGGAGGGACCTCCCTGCCCATCTGGTTCCCATTAATCTCGAGGCATGTTTCACATCCCAGACAGGTACTTGGAGCTGGGAACAGCCCCCTGGGTGGCCCTCAGCCGGGCCCTTTCAAGCCAAGCCCTGCTGACAAGCTACAGGGCTCTGTGAGGCCCTCCTGGCTTCCAGTCACCATCCTGTCTTCTCTTGGGGATAAAAATCCCCTAACAAATAAGAAACCAAAGGAGGCAGGCACAGAAGCCTGGCCTCCCTTTCATTAGCAGTCTGTCACAGACCGTGAAGGACTCCGATAAATTCTGCAGCTCAGCAGCTGCTGAGGAGACCCGGGAGGAAGAAGATTCATTTGCTCCCTCAGAAGACTGAGTCTTCAGGAATTTCCAATTCCTTTCCTCCCCCACCTACCCAGCCAAGAATTAGCCCAAAGCCAAAGCCAAAGCCATGTGTTGTCCAAGGTCAGCCTGAAGATATCCAGACTTGGGATGTGTTGTGGGAGGGGGGGTTGTGTGTGGAAGGAGACACTGGATGACTGAAGAAGGCAGGCCTGGAAGAAGGATCAAGTCCTGGAAACCCTTTCTTCCCAGCAGATAAGGGGCAGAGGAGTCAGACTGTTTCCATAAGGACCCCAGAGCATTTGACTGCAAAGTGTGTCCTTCCCCAGGGCAGGGGTCACAACAGCTTTATGAAGCTAACTAACTGGTGTGAGTTGCCCCACTGGGCTCAAGGTTGCCAGGTCCGGTTAGTGGAGTTGAAGGAGCATAGGTAGGTATCTTGCATGGAAACTGCCTTGACCCTGCCCGTCCCAAAGCCTTGCTATGCACCCTTCATCCACAATCTGCTCTGTAAAGAAAGCGTGATACCATGGTTGGGTCTGGGCTCCAGAGTGTCACCACTCACTAAGCCATGTGACTTTGACTAAGCTAATGAACCTTTGTGCTCCCATCTATAAAATGGGAGTAATAAAATGTGTACCTCATAAAATTATTGCCATATCGAGAGAGAGAGAGAGAGAGAGAGAGAGAGAGAGAGAGAGAGAGCGAGCCACAGCCGGGAGAACCTCCTGTCCTGGGCTGGCAAGCTCCCAGGCAGCAGGAAACTCAGAAGTGTTTGCTCCAGAGTCTTCACAGCCTGAGTTCCAGGATAAAAGCAGTGGTGTCCTCCCTCTTGGGAAGGGACAAGGAGAACTCATCCTGTGTTCTGTATGTACACAGGATGTGCTGTCCACAAACGCTCTCATCAAGGCATCTCCAGGAGGCTCTGGTCAAATGACAATACCAGCCCCTAGAACATGAGGATGTTCCCATGGCTACAGATGTCCCTAAAGTCAGAACCCAAGGCCAGATGCTCAAGGAACTTTGTGAAAGGGAGGAAGGTGCCAATTCAAAGCACAGCCCTGGTCACAATCCTGGTGCCCTGGATCTGGGAGGACCAGAAGAGTCCAGGCTGACAGTAGGGACACAGTAGAGATAAGGCAATCAGTATTCTTTTCCTTTATAACCTCAGTGGGCAGCAAGGAGTGGCCCTGGGTAAGCTCAGAAAATGTACAGAGCTACCGCCAGTTAATGCCTGTAACTCACTTAAAAACAGTGAGCAGGGGCTGGTGAGATGGCTCAGCGGGTAAGAGCACCCGACTGCTCTTCCGAAGGTCCCGAGTTCAAATCCCAGCAACCATATGGTGGCTTACAACCATCCGTAATGAAATCTGATGCCCTCTTCTGGAGTGTCTTAGGACAGCTGCAGTGTACTAACATATAATAAATAAATAAATCTTAAAAAAAAAACCAGTGAGCAAACAAAATCCATTTCTGGGCCAGCAAGCTAGGTCAGTGGTCTTGCTGCCAGATCTGAGAGCCCAAGTTCAATACTTGGGACCCATGTGGTGAAGGAAAAAAGCAAAATAAAACAAAACAAACAAGCAAACAAAACCCCATCTCCTCCTCGCACTGCCTCCACTATGTGTGTGTGTGTGTGTGTGTGTGTGTGTGTGTGTGTGTGTGTGAGAGAGAGAGAGAGAGAGAGAGAGAGAGAGAACTTAAACAGGTAATGGATATTCCTAGAACTGTGTGTGTGTGTGTACACTTACACAGGTACTGGATACTTCTGCAACTGAATCAGTTAAAGGCAGTTCTGGGCCACTCAACATGGGTACTGGGATTTGACCTCAATTCCTCTGCAACACCAGTGCTCTCTCCAGCCATAGGAAACATTTTATGTTCCATTAGACTTTTTGACTTCGCTCCTCTTTTCCTTTTTTCTCTTGGATTTTATGTGTATTGGTGTTTTGCTCACATGTCTGTCTGTGTACCACGCATATGCAGTGTCAGATCCCATGGTAGCGGAGTTACAAATGTCTGTGAGCCACCATGTGGGTGCTGAGAATTGAACCCAGGTCATCTGGAAGAGCAGCCAGTGCACTTAGCCTCCGAGCCATCTCTCCAGCCAGAATTCTTTACTTTCTAATGGCACTGTCTTTACTTTCAAGGTCTGATTTGGCTTTTTACAATCTGATTTTTGAAGACACAAGTATTTGGAAATCCAAATAGACGAGGTTCTCAGATTTTTCACTGCCTGTCCACTGTAGTTTTTAACCTGTCTTTGAGGTCAGTGCTATGGCCCAACATTGGTTCTCAGCATCCATGCTGCCCAATTATATCTACCACGAACTGAACATGCACTGTGTCTGACCCTTGGTTGGGGCTTTTCTTACAGTGCCTTAGGAATCCTCACCATGCCACAGCCCTCACTCGTGACATCTTAAGACCAGCAGTGTGCTGATGTAACTAGCTCTCTAGAAGGACACTGTCACTATGGTTAGTTTTAAGCTACTAACGTACAGTTACCAAACATGAAGTTGGAAAGGGACTCAGAGCAGCACATATCATACAGTATTTCCCTGACAGATCTGATAAAATATCTGATAAAATAATCTTAAGGGTAAGGATGAGGGTAGAATGCTTAGGAAGGAGAGAATTTTGAGTATTTATCACCTTTCTTTTTAATATAACTTATTTTGCTGTTCTTTTTTTTTTTTTTTTAAAGATTTATTTTATTTATTATATGTAAGTACACTGTAGCTGTCCTCAGATACTCCAGAAGAGGGAGCCAGATCTCGTTACAGATGGTTGTGAGCCACCATGTGGTTGCTGGGATTTGAACCTATCACCTTCGGAAGAGCAGTCGGGTGCTCTTACCCGCTGAGCCATCTCACCAGCCCCCATTTTGCTGTTCTTGTTTTCAAGACAGAGTCTACTTGGCTCTGGTTGTCTTGGAACTCACTATGTAGACCAAGTTGGCCTTGAACTCGGTAATCAATGTACCCGTGTCTGCCTCCTGAGTGCTGGAATGAAAGGTGTGCACCACTATGCCCTGCTTAATATATTTGATACTAAATAGCTATGATTGAATTTTAATAGTGGCTGTGTGTAGCCACTGGCTTGTAAAATTTCTCACAATTCAAAGTCAGTTCTTGTAAGCCAACCACAGCACCTCACTGCCTACTGCGCATCGACTTAAAGTTGGTGCTCTATGCCTCACAGTAGTAGGGATGACACCAGCTCAGTAAGTGAGGTACAGCAGGCTGTAGGTTGGTTCATTTATCCACCTCACAGATGGAGATATAGATGACTTTATATGGGAACTTAAAAGATATCACGTTAGTCAATATTGTATCCTCTAAACTTGTTCTTTGAATGGAGTTTTCTGCTTAGTCTATGCTGAATATGTTACCCCATGTATACCTGTGCTGGTGCCCTGGGGTAGAGTTTCTCAGTGTTCCTTCTGACTCTAACAGTACAGTCCATAGTGGCCAATAGGAGCACTAGCCAAGTCCCCATGTTGGGCTCTGAGCCAGCAGGCAATCCATCCATATTCCACACACCTTGGGTCTTCAGCTATATGGCTCCAGATTCTATGGCACGATGGGACAGCAGTTCTGACCATCAGGTCTCTGAGACAAGAAGGACCCTGGCTCCTGTCCTTTGCCATGTAGTCAGCTTGTTCCCAAACAGGGCCATTTCTGTTACTCTCAAGGTAGAGCACTCCCCGTGAGCCCAGCCAGGCCCCAAGAAGTGGCATACTGGGCAGCCAAACAGCTGGACCAAGAGATGCCTTCATAGAAGCTGGGGCCACTTAGTGGGAGAGGTTGTTCAGAGCTGGGGATGGAGGCCAGCAGGGGAAGAGTTGACCTCCAGGAGTCCCTGGTGGAGGTTGGATTTGTGTATTTCCTGAGCTAGATTGATTCCAGGCCTGGAATCCATCATTCCCTTCATAATACAAATAATCACCAAATGTGCTCAAGCACTTGGTAGCCTGGATATCCACTCTAGCAATTCTCTGTGTGGACAGTGATTAGACCATCATTATCTTAATGCTTCTTAATTTATCTTTCTGATTAGCAACTTACCATTTTATTTGCAAAAAAATAGCCTTCTGCTGGGTGGAAGCCAGCCGAGCACAGCAGCTGTCATTTTCTCTGCACTAAATCAGGCCAGGCTTAAGTTGGTTTTTCTGGTGATGCTATTTCTTGTGTCTTGGCTGTATCAGGCACCACAATTCATCATGGTTGTTGTTGTGAAGCAAAATCACACCCCTGAGGGCCTGTGGGCAGAGAGGTCACCTCTACTCAGTCAAAGGGCCTGGAATAAGACACACTCCAGGCAAGGCTCCCAGAAGTGCTCTTGTGTTGCCCATGTGAGACGAGGGGGGGGGGTGTCAGTGGTACAGGTACATCATAACCCTTCCCATCTAAAAAGCACTTACTGCTTTTTAGCAATGCCCCTCTCTATGTGCGTACCATAATCACTTCTGATTATAGATGGGAAGACCAAGGCTAAGGAGGTTGCATAATTTGCCTGTGGTCCTATAGCTACTGAGTGGCACAAATAGCTTTAAGCATTCCCTCTGTGGACTCCCAGGACCAGAGATGCTCACCGTTGTGTTACATAATTTTTTTTCAAGTATCGTAGACATAGCATGAGATGAGGGGTTCTCAAGTAAACATTGTGAGAGTGACTCTGGGAGGGTCACCCTGCGTAGTTTTGTTGCACACAGAACTGAACTGAGATGTCAAGCATCTTTTTATCTGAGGCACAGACGTTACTTCCTTTTAATTTTTTTATAATGTGTGTATTTTTATGCGTATGGGTGTTTTGCCTGTATGCACGCAGTTTTTGCAGAGGCCAGAAGAGGGTGTCACATCCCCTGGGACTGGAGTTACAGATGTTTGTAAATCATCATGTGGGTGCTGGGAATTCCAGAGCTAGGTCCTCTGGAAGAGCAGCCAGTGTGCTTAATTACTGAGAGACCGACCACTCCAGTCCCATAGATAACAGTTTTCACTTTTCTGTCTGCATGTATGCCTGCAAGCCAGAAGAGGGCACCAGATCTCATTATAGATGGTTATGAGCCAACATGTGGTTGTGGGAATTGAACTCAGGACCTTTGGAAGAACTAATTGCTAGTGCTCTTCACCTCTGAGTCATCTCTCTAGCCCCTCTTCCAAACTTTACCAGCTGACTAGCCTTGGGGTCATATGAAAGTTTCTTCTAATTAACCATCTTGTTCTTCCAGAGTTTAACAGATCACATTGTTTTCAATTTCTCCTACTTCCATCGAGAGAATCTCATTCTGTCCCTGAACCATCCTAGCGCATCTCTGCCAAGAAGAGAACTGCCCCTAAAAGGTCCATCATCATTCTGCTTGGATGCACAGAGTCCATGCTTCCTGTGTTCAACTGTTTCTGACCCTGCCTGAGCAGAATACTTACGTATTCAGGTATTTGAGGGAAGGGTAGAGATTCATGAGTTGGCCTCCAAGGTCTTGAGAATTTCCTTAAGAACATACCAAAGGAGCAGGTGGCTGAAATGTTGTGTCTTGACCCCAGTCTGAGATCTTGAGGTGATACCTGTGTAGCCATTCACCTCCCTGACCATTGGATACATCTTCAGATCTTATGGAAATTTATTCTGTATCACCCTACATGCTAGGTAATAGTCAGACAGGGCTATTAAATTAATATAAATGTAATTAAGTCCCACACTTGTCTGGCTGTTTTAAATGTTTAGTCATTTCATGTGGCTAGCAGCTACCAAACTGGCCAGCTTAGACCAAGGGCATTCTCACTACTGTGGAAAGTTCTGTTGGACTACCATAGTCTGAATCCAGTCTGCTTTGATGCCTTCATAAGCAAAGTTGGATAGCTACAAGGTTCTAATTTAAGTGGATCATGATCTACCTCCAACTGGATTGTAGAGGTCAGTACTTTTCAAGGTGTGGTGTTCTTACCAATAACATCACCAGGAACTTGAAAATACAAATTCTCAGACCCAGGCCAGATCTACTGAATGCAGAGGTGGGGCCCACCAATGTGTGGATTATACCTCCAGGTGACTTTGATGCCTGCCTCACACTGAGACAGCTATGTTCTAGTCATTGTGCTAAGCCTTTCTTATTTCATTTAATCTTGGCATGGCACTGTGAAATTCATAGCAGATTACAATTTTATAGATCAGGAACTGAGCTTCAGAATAGGAAGTAACTAGATATACAATAAAGGCAGATTTCAAGATGTTATCAGCTTCTAAGGCTCCTAAATTGAAGCTGGCAGACACAGCCTCCTTGTCAAGTGCCCTTTAGAGGACTGGGCATATTTTAGTTGACAAGTTCAGCAGTAAGACCCAAGACAGAAAACAGAACATGGCTAAACCCCCAAAGCAGTCAGGGCAGACAACAGTGCTATGGTGGCAACAGCCACCCCAGCTAACTGTAAGTCAGATGATGTCAAGGGATATCCGTCAGATCCACTAAACATGGCTCCCAGTAGATACATGAGGCCAGTGCTTCACAACTGTCTATCTGGCAATATCTGGTGCCATTTGGGGATGTTGCCATTGTAAGGATGCAGACAATGTTAAGGATATAAGGATGTAAGGATGCTGGGAGATGTAAGGGACAAGGCATTTATCCTAAATGAAGAAAAGACACAGATTTTAGTAATAGAAAGCCGTGCACTCTCTACTTGGGCACATGGTCTTTACCAAGGTCTTTCTAGTCTGGCCCAACTCTAGGGGGTCTTATTTTAAAGATGCATTTCCTTGAGGGGCGGGGTTGCACTAAAAATAAAATTCTTCTCTGGGTAACTGTAGTTTTGGCTTTTTAAAAAAAGAGAGTTTAAGGGAACCTCCAGTGATTGTATTGAGGATTAGAGATAGAAATTGCTGTTCTTTCTTTAATCTCTGCAGTGGTCCCCAGGCTGGCAGGCTGGATTTCACAGAAAGAAACACAAGGTTTGTTTTGTACAAAAGTCATGTTCACCAAATAGTCAACAAACATCCGGTGAGCACCTCCGTTATCCAGCCCCTTCCCTTGGGTCATTGCATTTAATCTTCAGAACAACCCCAGAAGGAGCTGTGATTTAAGACAGTAGCTCTTCTTATTCCCATTTGATGGGGAAGGAAAGAGCAGTATTCCGCTGCTTTATAGCCAGTCATGATTCAAATTTGGGTCAGCCTATCTTTGACGCACTCTACAAGCTTACTCTGCTTAACAGTAAGATCAGTTAAGGGATGTTACTGGACTCTGAGGCCACAAAGGATGAAGAATTCCATATGTTGTCAGGTCCTCTGAGAGTATTTGTAGAAATTGAGCATATACTACATATAGCTAGAGGTATGCAGTAATCTCTATATCTATGTATGTCATGAGAATGAATGCATGAATGTATGTATATGTACATATAGTTATATATCACAAGTATGAGTACCATGACTGAATGTAGGGATTTACCGCTGGTGGGGCCCCTACACTCTCCCTGCCCCCTACCACACACATGAACACATAGACTATAGTCCCAAGCTGGGGCTGGGCTGGGACTGTCAGCCCTGGCCAGCAAGGTATGGATTATCTTTGGAATGTGACCAACCCAGTAATGGAGAAGTTGTCCAGCTAGTGTCCTGGAAGCTAGGACAGCTCTGTGTTTACCTCTGTGCTTTGAGAGACTGAGACTCTTGGTCTGTGACAGGTACCTGCCCTCTCTGTGTCTGGAAAACAAATGGTACTAAGTTGGTGGATGAAAAAGACCAGGCAAACTGTGGCACAGCTCAGCCACGTGTCTGTCATCCTGACTCCAGAAGAGCCAGAACTTGTAGCATTGGGGCTACTGTGGGTTGCGCGTAGGAGCTGTGGGGGCCCATGCATGAAACCTTAAACCTCTTTCTTCAGGGAGTTTTGCTTAAGAGTTTTTCACAGAGCACTGAAATGTGCCCCACTGGCAACTCTGCACCAGGAAGCTCATTTTAGCTCAAATCTAACAAGGATGCCTCAAGATATTCTGGAGACCCAGGAAAGTAGAAAAATTGTACCACTCTGTCTGGGAGTTAGGTTGTCTTATGCTGGCCCTTCCCAAAAGCTAGAGGTAAACTTTTGAGAGGAGATGTGGCCTCTGCTCCCTGAGCCTCGGTCTCAGCCTTGCTCCACCACTGGTGGACATCCCCAAGCACACTGCTCCCTGGTGTCCCAGGTTAAGAGGGGCGGTTAGAAGCTGAGCCGCAAGCAGCCTCAGGAGTCTGGGGGCAGGTTCAGGCTGTCATGAGGTGCATATCAAAGCTGGAGTTTAAAAACTGTACTGGGAATAGTGCAATTATCTCGCTTCACCACATTTCTCAGCCCCGACTGAGGTTTAATTAAAGCCAAGTAAAAACACAAAGTCGCCATTTCAGATATCACCCCACTGCATGCTGGTTAAAAAAAAAAAAAAGGAAAGAAGAAAAAGAACCCTTTATCGGGGACTTAAATTTTTTCTGTGGGTATCTTCTGGCTCTGTTGGATATTATTCCTTCATAACAGTCCCTTTAAAGAAAAAATATATTTAATATATATGTATAAAATGAGTTAATCCCCCATAATCTCCTTGAGTTGTACCTAAAACACAGTTTCTTGCAGGTGACCTTTTCAGAAGAGGCTGTTACTATGGCAACCGCATTGTTTGATTCCGTCAAGAGAAAAATACTGCATGGAAATGTATTTAATTTTGCTTAATTTGATGCTGTATTTAACACTTGCGCAGGCTGGAAGGAGAGAGGAATCAGAAGGCAGGGGGTAACTCATCAGGGCCAGTTCATCCACACCTTCTCCTAAAGAGCCAGAGGGCTCCCCAGTTGCCATGATTCATTGGGGGGGGGGTCTGCCCCTAGTCTCCAGATAGGGATTAGCTCTTCTCCCTGCTCCATCTTCAAGTATTCAGGAGGAAGTAGGTAGATCAGTTCTTGATACAGACCCTTAGATATGGAAACCCCTTGGGAGAGGCACTCTAAGTTGAATAAAAAGGCAGCATGTGGCCACGATGCTCTGTGGGCCACAAGTTCTGTTGCTTCTGTTTGGATACGAGGTAATGGAATCCAAAGACCACTCAGGTCTCTTTTATTGTTAAACCCATGAGTCCCTGGGAATAAATGTGGTGTCCTTTAATAGGATTTGGGTTTGTGGAAGTGTTGCCAGGCAGAGGATACTACTCAGTCAGTGGTTCAACCATTTGACTAGCACAAGGCCAATCCAGGAGATGCCACAGGCCAGTTTTAAAAGAACATCCACTGTTTCCTGGTCATCTATTTGTTGCTATACGGGTGTTTTCCCAAGCAGACATGGAGCCCAATAACCTAGTATACTCCATCCAGGTGTCCCTAAGAGTGACAGGACTGAAATAAATACAGTTTCCAGTGGTCTCTGTAAACTATGTACACATCCCTAATGGGGGCCATCATGATGCAAAGGCTAAAACAGGCAGAGCAAACTCTACATGCACCTACGTTTTTAATAGACTTAGTAGCTGATGACCTTGGACAAGTTATTCCTCCTCTTTGGACCTCATATTCGCTATCTGAAAATTAAGTGTTAACTGTGGATGCCTAAAGGCATCTTTGCCATTTTCCTGAAATGATTACTGTCAACAGCTAACATACTTCTAGGTGTGAACTATCCACATCTTTAGTCACCACATCATGCATACTCTAGTTGGCCATTCTTTTCCCAGGTCTCCAGTTGAAGGCTCTGGCATATCCAACACAAACAGAAATCAGCGTCTTCAATTGGCAATTTTTGTACCTTTTCAGGATGGGCCTAGCATACCTGAGTTGCTACCAGGACTCTGCTTCCCTGATTGTGCACTACAATATAAACAGTCCACGCTGCACCCACATTCTTTGCCCCTAGTACTTTCTGGAAAATTCAGTTCACACAGAGAGTTCCTTTTTTAAAAAACTGAGTTTCAGCAGAAGGATGCATTTCTTCAGGAGCCCTTTCCAGCGATGGCCATTTTGTCTTCCATGACCTGTGTACATGGGAACTTGGTGTGCCCCATTCAATTCACGACAGTTTCTACCCTCTTTCTTTAGAGCTCAAGGCTCACTTGAAGTAGCCTTCCTGCATATGTAATACTGTCATCCAACCATCCCCTTACGCATCTGCCCCTCACTCATTATGAGGTTAGCACCTGGACCGCTGGGTCTGCCAGCCCCATTAATCCACAATCACTCCTGCTGTCATCACCACAGACTTCAGAACCCATGAAGATGGCCTATCCAATGTCCTGTCCTAATTTTGTTGATACACTAGCTTTGGTGAACTTCTGGTTCACTCCCATGGTCACTCCTTAGACTCTGTCACATCAATCACTGAGCCACCCACCTCTGAAAGTCTACTTCTGATACCATTAGAATTAGCTGTTCTGACATGCCCAGCCCAGTCGTTCTCAACCTTACTTTACTAAAAACTAATCCTTAGCCACCCATGTCTACCATTCCTTGTGCATGCTTACCCCCTCTTTATTCAGCACAGACTGCATAGTCTAACACTAAAACTACCCCTCATCAATAATTTGAGCTTCTGGCAGCTCCTTTTCCACTATCCCACCCTGGCAGAACTCCAGCCCTGGTATCTCACCCACTTATTCAGGGCCTGCCCAGAGCAGCTGAGCACTGCTAAAGAAAAAAAAATGACACAAATTTGCTGACTAGAGTCACTACCACCATGGCCACAAATCTCACTCAACACTGTCAGAGGAACCTACTACACTTGCCTAGAAAATTCAATTTCCCAATCTCTGGGGAAACCATCACACTTCCTTCTCCCTCCCCAGGTCTCTAACATTCTCCTCCCCACTCTATTTCTAGCCGATGACCTTGCAGTATATTTCATAGACAAAAAAAGGATTTCTATGAGATGAAAACTACTTCGCTCTCCCATCAATAACCCTTTTATTGCATCAACATCAGAAGCAAAATACGCTGGCCATCTCACACCCCAATCACAGTGGATTCTGTACAAGGTCAACACGTTCACTGGGCTTGCAACCCACTCTTGAAGACTTTTAAAAATATACTCTTATTTTAATTCTTGAAGAATTTCATACAATGTATTTTGATTATACTTACCTCTAGGCTTTCCTCTAGTTCTTTCCAGATCCACAAATCCTCACTTCCCAACCCTCTGCTCCAACTTCATATCTTTTTTTACTTTTTTTTTAATAACCCAAATGGTTCCAGTTAGTGCTTCTCACATACTACTGGGTATGGGGCTAACAGATCAACCTACCAGGAGACACACCTGACTCCTCCTCCTCCAGAAGTCATTGACTGTTCACAGTTCCTCAGTTAGGGATAGGGGGTCATGAGTCTCTTTCTACTCCAAGCTAGAACGCTTGGATGTCTACTGGGTTGATGTTGTGCATGTCTCGTATAGGTAGCTATAGCTGCAATGATTTTGTGAATGCCGTGGTCTGGGCATGTCCAGAAGACACTGTTTTGCTCTCTGATCCTCCCTGACTTGAGCCTCTTACAATCTTTCAGCCCTATAAACCTTAGAGAGGGAGTACGAGATATATGCCCTGTTTGTACACCTTGAACAAAGATTTTTTTCCTCCATATTGTCCGATGCACGAGTGCTCCCCTAACTCTACTCCCTCTCTACTTTCTGACCTTATTTGAGTTCTTCCTCCCACCAAGCCTGTACAAAGGTAGTGTCTATACTTTTGTGTCTATGTTCTCATCTTCCTTTCTCTCTCCAACCCACTCCAGTCAGGTTTCACTACCCCGTCCCTCCACTGATGACCAGTTATCAGGTGCTGAGTAACTCACCATGGCTGAGCAAGCGCTTAGCCCTCCATCCTCATCTTCATCTTCCTGCAGCATTTGGCATCGGTGCTCAATTCCTATTTCTCAGAAAACCTTTCTTCTCCAGCTTCAGCCACCCCACTCACCTACTGTCCCCTCGTTCATTGGCATTCCTTCTCAGTTACCTCTGCTGTCATTTTGTAAAAAAAAAAAACACTGGAATGGGGGCTGGTGAGATGGCTCAGCAGGTAAGAGCACCCGACTGCTCTTCTGAAGGTGATAAGTTCAAATCCCAGCAGCCACATGGTGGCTCACAACCATCCTTAATGAGATCTGGCACCCTCTTCTGGAATGCCTGAAGACAGCTACAGTGTACTTACATATAATAAATAAAATAAATCTTAAAAAAAAAAAACACTGGAACACCATTCCCTCTTTATTGTCTCTCTCCATATGAACATACTCAGTCTTGTGGCTTTAAATGCCTTCTCACACACTTGAGTCTCTTAGGTTGACCACTAACTGTTCTTCCCAGGTCCTGGATATGAGTACTCAATTGTCTGCTTAGCACCCTGACTTAGGTATCTCAGAAGTATCCCAAACAGAACATACTCAAAGCTAATTTTTATTTTACTTCTCCCTGCCTCTAACCTCTATACCCACTCAACCAAGCTTCCTGAACTAAGTGAAAAGTACACTCTCCATCCAGTTACTAAAAGCCCAGTCAGTCTTGGATCTATTGTCCCCATTCCCCATGCTCTTCATTAGGAGATCTTCTAGTTCTACTCCCACCATAAGAAGAAATACAACAACCATGTTGTCTTCACTTCCATGGCAAAGACCAAGCCAGCGGGGCCTTCTGTCTGGTTACCGCACACTCACAGCAGTCAGACTTGTACTTCTATACCTGGCAGCTCTCGAGGCTCATTCTTCTCCTCCAATGACTTTGGCTTCAATCAGGCAAAGATCCTCATGTCTTTGCATGAACCTCTAAAATCCTCTGTATAGCCTCTCTGCCTATACCTAATTTCTCTTTTCCCCTCTCTTGCCTACTAATTTCCTAGGCATACATTTCCAAAAATTTGTTCTTGCTTTTCCTTCAATTTGAGATGCTCTTCCCTCCTAGCTATACATGACTGCCACTTTCTCATTCACCCCTTTCAGTCCCTGCATCTCATTCTCAGAGAGACTTTCCAATCCCCAGCCTAGGTGCTCTGCCACAAAACCTTTTCACCCACATCTACTGAAACCTAAAATCTTTTTATTTCTACATTGTTTTCTTTGTTTATTCTCCGTCCTCCTCTACTGTTAGACTGTGGTATATTTGATAGCAGGTACTCTATCTTGTTCAGCATTAGTCTCTCTTTCTATAACAAAGCCTTGAACACTTTACCTGTTGCCTGGATAAGGCAGTTTACAGCTAGCTGTGCTGCCAACACTGTCTCTGAGCTCCAGGATTGGTTTGTTCTATAATCAGAGCAAAGCAAGAGCTTCCATTTATCCTAACATTTCCTACAGACTGTCATTCATCCGTCCTAGCCCTAGGGTATTTGATGAAGAATCCTAACAGCCAAGAGAGCAGCCAGGAGGACCACCGCTCACGAGGTCTCTGACCAGATCTGGCTCAAAGCCTCTTTGCTACAGCCTACAGTCTATCCCTTGCTGTGTGGCTTGTTCACAAAGCCTTGTCTACATTCCCAGAGCAGTGAATGCTGTACAGTATGATTGCTATTTTGATAAAATAAGAATAAAAAAGACAACAGGAAGAAACCCAAGCAGATAGAAAGCCATGGTTTTATGAAACGCTGCCCCATGGAGCAGTGAATGGGACTAGCATTGTGAAAACATACAACCCCAAATGAGTTTCCAACTCTCTGTTCTAGTAAGGAAGTAGACCCAGGGTAAGTTTCTAGGGTTTGGGCTGCTACAACCCCAGGAGTCTATAGAACATCCTCCCCTAAGAGATGTAGCTACTCAAAGTCGTATAGTGACAATTAGGTTTAGAAGGCAGTCCTCCCAACTCATAGGAAGGCAGAGTGCTCATGTCTTTCTTGCTTCTAAATTCCTTTCTGTTGTAGAAATATGGTAGAAAAAGCCAGGTAATAATAGCACACATCTGCAATCCTAGTTCTTAAAAGGCAGAGGCTAGGAAGATCCCTTCTAAGTCATCTCCAACTCAGAGAACATTCTAGACTACCTGGGTCACATATGATCTTATCTGTAAAATAAAATGGAAACAAAAATAGATCATGAGGTACTTTCTGTCAACATTTCTCTATCTAGCCCAAGGCTGAGAAACATTTCCTTTGTGTCTCTCTTGGCAGAAAGGGCATCTTGGACAAAGGACAATGGGAGCCACATCATGTCCTGACTCTCATCCCCTCATCTCTTCCTGTTGAGAGCTCTCCTTTAGCAGCCTCCACTCTCCTTGCTTTGCCTGCCTGCCTGCCTTTCCAGCTGTTTGCTCAGAAGCTGGGCTCTGTTTGCTGAGCCCTTGTTCATTTTCATATTGCCTGGGATATTTTCAGCTCCTCCCCTGGGCCTTTGGGAGAACTTCAAGTGTCAAGAAGCACACTGGGCTATCAAGGTAAACACCCACAAGGGCCTGAGCCCCATCTGGGGAATCTGCCCTCCTTATTGGCTGCCTCCTGGCTTGCCTACTGCCATTCATGTGGGCTCCTGAGATGCTGGGTGTGCTTTCAGGCAGACAGGCTGCAGAGCCTCATATCTAAGGCTATAGCATGTAAACGATGGGCAATGACATCTAGGACCTTTGGCTTGGCCTCTCATAAAGGTTCCCATCCTCACGTGATGTGGCTCACTGGGGTCAGACAGGAGAAACAGAGAAGCAGGAGGCTACAGAAGTAGCCCAATCCCTCACTCCTGGAAATTGTTTCCAGAGCATTGGATTCCTCATTGCTCTTTGCTGAGTACACAAGGCCCCATACTGAAGGCACTAGACATAGGGAACAATAAGGAACGCCCTGCGAAGAAAATCTGAGTTATCCCTGCATCCTTTTTAACTTGACAGAATTTAAGCTTAAAACCAGCCTCTTTAATGCTTGCTCTAGTTCCATTGGAGAACAAGGCCTAGATCCTCTTCATTGTGGAGAAAGGGCATTCACTAGAGAAAAAGAGCAGTCAAAGGGACAAGAGACACAAAGGCAAGGTCTGAGCTTAAACCCTGATTGTCTCTTCACTGTGTGTCAGTCACCTAAACTGTTAAACTGGGACAACAGACTCCACCTGAGTTGAGATGAATATTCCCTAAAATTATGTGTGCATGGGCTGACCTTGGTAATTAATAACTGGTTGTTTAGATTTTGATTTTTATTCATCCATTAGATCGAGTACTTAAGTATTCAGAATTGATCATATTGAGTCAGACTTACAAAAAGGACCTCCAGAACTGTCCTTATACCTCTCTGTTCCTTGAGACTCAGAGGTACCAACATTTTCCTCTATTTGAAACGCCCCTCCCTTCAAGCCTCCATTCAGTTTGTATCAAATATTCTAGGAGAAGATGCCAGAGGCCGGGGTTATTGGATATTTGTCGAGTTCAATAAAAGGTACTTGGTGGCTCCAGGCTGATGATGTTCTCTGGTTTGTCACTGTAACACTTACTGGCTGTGGCACTGCCACTCCAGGCACTGGACATTAGGAAAAGCAAGAGCAGGTTTTATTAACCAAGCCAA
This sequence comes from Mus minutoides, assembly GCA_902729485.2. NCBI lineage: Eukaryota > Metazoa > Chordata > Mammalia > Rodentia > Muridae > Mus > Mus minutoides. The sequence continues at coordinate 146,760 of LR753619.1, read as the reverse complement.
AAGACACGAAGTTGCATTCGTCACAGGGGATGGGGCACAGGAGGCTTCCTATCAGAGATCAGGTCTCACCATGGACCCTTTTGAGTCAGTCATTTCTCTGCTGAGTGCTAAGCAGAATCAGGAAACAGCCGTGAGCTATACGCTGAAAAGAGTCCCACAGAGGCGGCACTTCTTTATAAGGCTGATATTCCTGTTTCTTAAACACACCATCAGTTTATGGCTAACATGACACTCACTGAAAAAGCTTAACAGGATGGAAATCAGAACCTCTGGAAAGAAGGCGCTCAGTCTGCTCTGAAATCCACGTGGTCAGCACAGTGTCCTGAGATGTGGTACCTCGTCAATACAGAGGGAATGAGTACAGGGAGCAGTGGGCTGCGACCCATACAGTGAGCGAGCAGCAAAGGCCAGGGAGACCCAATGGAGAAAGAATTATCAAGGACTGTGTCGAGGCGCTATTCTGGTTTGGCACAGTTCAGAGGGAAGTTTGGTCTGTCTGTTTGTTTTTAATTTATGTGTATGTGCCTCTGTGTATGTGGATGCCAGTGGAGGACAGAAGCAGGCATTGTGTCTTTTGGAGCTAGACTTTCAGGTATAAGCTATCTGATGTGGGTGTCAGGATCCAAAATCCAGTCCTGTGATAGAGCAATTGGCATGCCTGACTGATGAGGCATAACTATCTCTCTGGACCCCAGAGAATGATTCTAAATGTCTTAGCATATGAAAATAGTGTACAAATGGCATCTTGGTCTTAAAAATAAGGCAGAAGCATAGCTTTTGAAAGCAGAGCAAAATGGCCAAGAAGACTAACAGAGAGCTCTTGACCACCTTCTTAATAAAGGAGGTCAGAATGCATCCTAGATCCAGGGTAGGACCTAGTCCTATGGCTGTCCCTATAGACAGGAAACAGCCAGGGCTACAAATCCCTAGATAGGATCATCAGCTCCCCTGAAAGGCTCACAAGTGGAGCCATAGACATGATCCCTGAAGAATCTTAGGAGTCACCTGAGCTGAAGCCAAGCATCTTTGGTTCCAGCCAAGTGATGGCACCTGATATACATGAAGACCTCTCAGGTCAAACATCAACCTCCGTCGGCAATAGACAAGCATGGTAATACAGCCACCTATAATCCTAGCACTTGAGACGTAGAGGCAAGAAGGTCAAGGTCACCCTCAACTATGTAAGGAGCCAGCCCTGGGAGAGTTGTAAAGGTGCAGGCTGTTGATCCCAGCACTCATGAGGTAGAGGCAGGTATATCTCTGAGATCAAGGCCACAGTGAGATCTTGTCTCAATAGAAGAAGGAAGAAGAAAGGGAGGAGGAGGGACAGGAGGAAGGAGGAGAAGGACGAGGAGGGAGGAAAGGAAGGAAGGAAGAAGGGGAGAAAGAGACAGAGAGAGAGAGCAACAGTGAAGTAAACATTGGCCCTGCTCCATAAGGCCACGACCAGGAAAGAACAAGGTGCTAGTTTCAAGTTCCACATTTCTCCCCATTATCTTATTTTTGGAGACATGAGAGTCACCATTTGTTTTAACTTCATTCTCAGAGAAGTTATAACAGACTGGCAACGTGTTAGTTGTAAAAGACTTTTTTTTTAAGCCATGAGTTGCTGCTCATTATTCTCTGCCACATGAAAAAAATTATCAAGAATCTGGGCCACAAGTAGATGGATGGCTTTTAAGATTGAGAATACACACTGGATGATGTCAGGCCTGGGGACACTCACAGAAGATAGTTAAAGGGAGGAAAGGGCAGAAAATGCCATTTTAAAACTGAAATCAAACCTTCAGAGTCTGGGCCCTGGAGGTGACTCATGGTGAAATATGTCATGGTAGATTTAACTGGTTTCCCAAAGAAACTTCTCCTAACTGCAAAGGGAGGACCACACTGCAGCCAGGAGAGAGGAATGTGGATAGAGTCACGTGGTTTTCAGGATCCTTCACAGGGAGGAGTGGGTGACGGTAGCTGTAGTGTTATTGGCGAGGTTGTGGCCCATGGGAAGCCATAAAACGAGGAACACTGAGTTACTCAAATATTAGCATGATTTCTTAAAACCCGGGGGTGGAGCCGCATTAATAGATTCCTGAAGATAGACAGGAAGTGTGTTCGGCTGAAAAGGGCGGCTGAACAGAGGCAATAGTAAAATATTCAGGAACTGCATATTCTCACTTCCACCCCCACCTTATTTATTGTTACATTTCCAGTACTTACCACAACACCCAGCACACGTAGAACACACCATAAATATTTGTTAAATGAACACATGCATGAAACCCAACTCTAGGAAACTCTGCGATCACATCCCAAAGTCAGGCCTTTGTGAGGACCCATTAGGATTCCAACGATAGGATCTGTTCCCGTGAAGATAGGATCTGTTCCTGTGAAGGTGTACCAAAGGGCCTAAGTCTGAATGTTCAGCAGCCTTTCAGAAGCATGCCACCAAGTACTGAATGGACCCGCAACAGCCCTGCCTGCCATTCTAGAGAAGACAGAAGCGAATCCCTGCCTTGTTTCTACACACTCACTTTCAGCCCCACTCCCACTGGATAATCGATGCCACCGGCTTCCATCATTCAAATGAATACAAGTTTTAAAAACCAACCAACCAAACAAACAAACAAAAAAACAATCAGAATTCCAAGGGTATTCAGTGTGGGAGATTTTGTTTTACCTGTGCTAGTGTTAGCAGTCAGGCTGGATTCCCAGCCCTGCCTTTAATTGTAGCCTGTATGCTATGATTGGAATTAAATGACATGCCAAATTAAAGAGTTATTTTTTCTAATAAATATTTTGCATAGGATGTGTTTATAATGGCATTAATTATTTATACTGCCATATAGAGAAAGCATAAATATAAAGAGAGAGAGAGATCAGATGGTTCCTGTAGGAGAAATAAAATGAAAATTTCCATCAAGATGATGAATACCTGAATTCGAACTTTGGGGCTAGGCCTGGGGGGAGGTGGAGAGACGGGGACATCTTGAGAACAAATCTGACAAGCGTTATGGAGGCTTTTGAGCGAGGAATATGTTAAAAATGAAAGTGAGTACAGAAACTTTAAATATTTAATACCTGCATTAATTCTAATTCACACTTTCTTTATTTTTCAGATTAAAAATTTACGAGAGTTTCCCATCTCTTTCATCCTTCTCCTCCCACGGGGCACTTGGCGGTCACTGTGCCTGGGACCAGCTTTAGCAGCATTTGGGTCACAAAGAGAACAAGGACAGTAGACCCCCCCTCACCACCACCACCCGTGACACCTGCTGTGAAATTGGCTCCACCCTTAGCTCCCCTCTGGAAAGCTACTGCTATTGGAATTCTGGTGCCAGAGTGACTGATGGAACCAGAGACCATTTCCTGGCCTCCAGCCCTGCCCCAAGAAGACCATGGAGCCTTGAGATAATGCAGCTAAGTTGTACATTTAAAATGCCTGCCTAAGTCTTGAACATGTTAGATCCACACCGAACTGAGGACTCCTCCAAGCAAGAGACTTTTGTCACATGCAGCCAGGAGGCCTCTCTGCCCTCACAGGTGTTTTAATCTAAAGCTGAATACATTTTATAAGCTGTTCTAGCACCACGAGCCACTGCTGACTTGAGTACAGGGAGAAATAGCTTTTCACTGCTGGGAGAGTAACTTCTACATTAATCCAGCTTCTGCCCCTGCTCTATTCTGGAGAAGCTGGTGAGCAAACTCCAATGTCTGCATTTCTTTCTGAAGCTCTTTCCCACACACTTTGGACCATTGAGTCAAACTTTCATTTCACACAGGCAAACCTCATGTTCCAGAAGGTCCAAACTCTCCCTATATCAGAATTCCTTCCACGGTCTCAATGTAGCTCACACAGCACATGGTCTCCAAAGCATAAGACAGTGAAGGAGAAGAGAGACTGAATTAAAGCATGTTCCTTAAATGTGGTTACTGTGTCTGGGGTCCCAAGCTATCAGAACCATGTAGACATAGGAACCTGCCTCACCATGTCCTCACCCTCCATTTCACCTCAGAGACTCTGGGTTGGGTCCAGAGAGTCAACGAAGAGCATTTTTTGAGTAAGTTCTAAGTCTTAACAGCTCTCTGACCCTTAGGCTTTAAAGTATTCTGTCCTTTTCTCTCTCCATCTCAGACAGAGCATCGCCACCCCCAAATACACACACACACACACACACACACACACACACACATTCACACACCACTTACGAGATTCCTACCCGGAACACCTTCATAAATAATGCTGATTAGGTCCTTCTCCTAATGAGGCCTCTGATCTCAGGCAATTCCGTACCCCTACCCACTCTTCCTTCTGTGCCTACTGATTCACGAGTCTATAAATCAGAGAAGTTGACACACACATGCTCACACACTCAGGCTCCCTTCTTCAAGAAGCTGGGTAGGAAATCTTACTGTAGTGGACACCAAGCTATGGATCAGGCCCTAAGAGATATTTGGAGTTGGTATCTCTTCTCGCAGTTACTGCCATAATTTAGGCTGTCCCTTTCAGTGAAAAGAGCTGAGTTCGTAATAACCCCTGTTTGGAGACTGGAGGATTCCTCTACGCAGCCCCTTCTTCTTTCTCACAACTGAAAGAGCCCCACCCATCTTGAAAGGGAAGGAGAAGTTCTCACCAAATAATGGGCATGAGTACGTAAGAAGGACCAGCTTATCATCGCAAGTCCTTTCCCATCATGCCTCCAGGACCAGTATATCCTTCTGAACACATCTCTTGATTCCTAAGGGTACCATCCCAGGACAAGAGTGAAATCCACATCCACACAGGAACACGCATACAAGCATATGGGGACATTTGGTACTCCAGACACAGCACATAAGCATCCCTCTGGGGTTGTGACAGCTTTAGATAAAGTAAGAAAGAAACGAGATAGCTGAAGAGATGTTGAGTTAGGACTTTGGCCCAGGTCTGCGCAGTGCCTGATGACTGTATCAGACACTAGGAGAATAATGTCAGTCCTGACACATTGCAGGGGATAAAATGTTTTACCACCAAGGGCTCCAAACAGCTCCTTTCTCAAATACATAAAAGCCAAAAGGCAGAACCTAAGTTTTGCAGGCATGACACTAAGAACCTGACACAACCTAGACTTTCTGGAGTTGTCTATTTTCCCCTATTTGTTCTTCACTTCTTGGTTGGTTTTATTTCTTCACTTATGTTATCTTGATACAAGCTAGGGTCATCTGAGAAGAGAGGACCTCGATTGAGAAATTGCCTTAATAAGATTGGCCTGTTGGCAAGCCCGTGGGACGTTTTCTGGATTAACGATGGCCATGGAAGGGCCTGGTCTACTGTTGGCGGTCCTGTCCCTGAGTAGGTGGTTCCAGGATGTATAAGAAAGCAGATTAAGCAAGGCGCGATGAGCAAGCCAGGAAGCAACATCCCTCCATGTCTTCTACCTCAGCTCTTGCCTCTAGGTTCCTGTTCTGCTTGAGTTCCTGCCCTGACTCCCATCAGGGCTAGACTGTCTCCTGGTAGTATAAGATAAAAACACTTTCCTGCCCAAAGTTGCTTTTGGTCCTGGTGTTTTATCACAGCAAATAGAAGCCAAACTAAAAGAAATTACTAAATAAAATGTCTAGTGGTGAGTCTTCTCCTGAGGACTCTTCTTATGTATAAATTGATTTCTGCTGCAGAAAAGGGGCTCATGGCTGGTGACCTGGCATTCTGTGGTTTACATGTAGGAGAGGCTCGTGAGGGAAGAGCCTAGGGTGTGAGGCCGGGAAGGAGGAAATATGGTGCAATACACAATCCGTAAGTTTTTTAAAATTATTTATTTAATGTATATGAGTACACTGTAGCTATCTGCAGACACACCAGAAGAGGGCATCGGATCCCATTACTGATGGTTGTGAGCCACCATGTAGATGCTGGGAAGAGAACTCAGGACCTCTGGAAGAGCAGGCAGTGCTCTTAACCACTGAGCATCTCTCCAGCCTGAATCATAAGTTTTGAACTGCATGCCACTAATAGTGGCAGGATGAAGTCTTATGCTGTCTTTTTCCGGAGTCATCCCTTTGTCTGGTGTGTCCATGCAGTACACAGTACCCACCTGTTACTCACTCGGCCGCTGGCTTACTTTTCAGATGAGAAAAGTTACCCTACCCTAATTTGCCTCTGTTCAAGAAACCTTTGTTTTACTTAATAAAATCCCAAAGTATAAAAATAGTGACAACTGGCAATTTTATCACAATAGAACTGTCCCATTTTATTGGTTATTGTTAACGCCTTATTGTGCCTGGCTTATAAATTAAACTATGTCATAGTATATATACACAGGATGAAACGTGGTAGATATAAGTACCATGCACAGACATCTTCTACTAGAGGACCTTGAATATCTCCAAGGAGAAAATACTCTCTGAAAAAAAAGCTCTCTGAAAACTGAAATATGATCTATTTAATTCGTAAACCTACTATTATTTTTTAAATCTGTTTTAAGATAACTGATGGCTGCTCTCGAATCCTTACATATCTATCTAGCTTCCAGAAGAAAGGGACAGTGCTGTTTTCTGACTTCTCTCTTACATCTTCCTTGCACGAGAAGTTTGAAAGGCTCTCAAGTAAAAGAAGTCGGGACTGGGGATGCACTGCAGTGGTAGAGCTCTTACTTTATGTGTGTTTCTGGAAGGGACACAAAAAATCAAACTTAGGAAGCACCATGTGGCCTTAGACATGCACTCTGTGTTTCAGTTTTCTCCCTTCTGAAAGTAAGAACTTACCTCCTTGGGAAAGGGGATTAATTATCTTCTGCCCACCCTCATGAGCACTTCTTGCAGCAGCCATTGCCCCCTGGAGATCAGGGATTATCTACAGAGCATGCTAGAATGCTCTCTTTTGTTCTAGAGCACTATCCCATCTGGAGAAGCAAAGAGGAGGCCACCTTTGGGCCTTAAGCCTCCAGACGTGGCTAGGCTAAGTGGTGGGGCTGCGAGGAACAAGAGCAAAGGGGCTGGAAACCTCTTATAGAAGCTCCTGTCTGTTGGAGTGGGTTTGTTCATAAGATTTGAATGAGGGTTCAGTGATGCCCTGCGTCGAGGAAAGATTGCGCTTTTAGACTTTTAGTGTTGTATTTCATAAAGGGTATGAAGTGGTAAGGAGCCCTGGAGTTTTTTAGGGCCTTGTTTGGCTTTGGAGCCTTTCTGTTATGGAGTCCATGCTGGGAAGTGCTAATCAGAAGCAGGGTTCCCATTTCCTAGGTGGGAAAAACCCATCAGTGTCTAAAGTTGGCCACTTTCCTGATTCCCCTCATGGGGGAGGGGAGTAATCCCACACCTGTTTCCAGGGCTTAACTTGTGCAGCTGTGGCACATGGACATCTGTCCCCTTGTTTTAAGAGAGTGGAGACAGCAGAGCAGGGGCTCCTTGAAAGTGAAACCGCTCAAGAAAACAGCTGGACGGGCCACCCTAATAACACTCTATGACTTTCAGGTCTTTTCTGGGACCACCCACATAGCTGGTCCAAGTCCCAGCCCCAGTGTTCTTAGGGTTACTTATGAACTCCGTGTCTCTCCTCAGTTTCCCCATTTCCTAATAGGCCCTTTTGAGAAATGAACTGCCCAGAAACAAAGTCCACAGCACAAGTCCATAGGGGCCCAAGCTGCATTCCTGTGGACCTGGGGAAAGACATCAGGCACAGGCCAGGTTCTGGGAGTCAGTCACACAGCAAACAGCAGCACTGGTGAGTTAGTCATGGACCCCAGAAATCCTTTTCCCCTTGGGCGTCAGTACCTTGTCCAGAAAATGGACCAAGATTCCTTGTAATTCCTAAGCTGAGGGGGTACCTTTTTCTGACAGAGTCAAGGACCATACTGGACTTTTCTATTCAGGAAGTTTCCGGTACTATAAGCATTTTCCACCTCTAAAGAGGGAGAAGAGAGCTTACTTGGGCTCCCATTCCTTGGCATCACATGGATGGGGCAAGTGGGATTCATTTATTCCTGCAAGGGTACGAAGATAGAAGGCAGAAAAACAGGAAAAGTGTCCCCACCCACCCACCCACAGCACATATATTCACCTACACTGTACAGCACCCGGAATTTTCTCTTTGAGCTCTAAGCCTGGCCAAGCAGCTGTTGTCTATACCCAGACAAAGGCCTGAGCTATCCTCCAACCAAGCCCAAGCTTGGGGGTCTGGGGATGGGTAATGGGAGGGGATCAGGGCCAGCCAGACTGGGAGACTGCCTGCAGTCTTAGCCTCTGATCCAGACGTTGTTTGAAGACAAGACCGAGATAACCACTTTTTGCGGGGCCGAGTGGGACCCTAGGCGCCCTCTCCCCCATCCCGCTCGGCTCTCAGCACATGCCCTTGGGCTGAGCTAAGTCCAGAACCCGGCTGAGTAGGGGAATTGTTCTGAGAAAGTGGCCCGTTGGCTGGTTGCTATGGAAACCGACATACCACAGCGTTGACCCCAGAGAGGTTTAGCACGCTCCCCCAGCAGGGATGCCAGCAGCTGGACTGCAGCTGTTACAGCATAAGTGGGGGCTGGAGCTGCCGCCAGCAGTCCCTGCTGTTTGCCTAAACTAGGCTGGGCAGCAGAGCCCCTCCGTGGACTCCGACCCCCACCCCCATCCCAAGCATTACACTTGCTCCATCCAGGAAAGGAGCCTGGTTCCAGCCAGGATCGATGGGGATAGGGATGAGGACAGAGCTCAAGAGGAGGTCTCCATGACGCACAGCATATCCTTAAGGGTGCAACGTCCTCTCCATTATTTCTGGGGAAACTGAGGCCCAAGGAAGAGGAGTCTTGGTTCCTGGCTATACAACCAGAGCATGGTTGGGGCTGGCCCAGGGCTCTGCCCCTCCATGCTTGTGGTAATTCCATGGTAACTCAGCCTTCTTCACTCCAGACACCAAGGGACATGAGGGAGGGGCATCCGAAAATGAGTAACAAGAGCAGGAGGGATCGGGAGGCGGGAAGCTGATAACAGGAATAGAAAGGAGCGTACAAAGAGGAGAAGGCATGTGAGTTTATGAGCAGATGGGAATGAGTGGGAGAAGTAGACAGAGTTGAGAGGCAGGGAGTTAGAGGAGGAGAAAAGAGAGGTGAGGAGGTGCTGGCGTGGAGGAGGGATGAATGAGACAGCCTAGCAGCTGGCTCCCCAGCTGTGGTCTGCATTCCTCCCTGGCAAGAAGGCTTGGGTCCAGAGGATTGCATCAGAAAGCAGGACAGGACAAGAAACACAGGAAGATGCAAAAAACAGAGGAGGAGACATGGAGTGGATTCCAGATTCCAGGGAGGCAGCTCCTGCCATTCTATAATGTCTAGAGTTCCTCAGGTGGCCTAAAGCCAACATAGCAGNCCTCCTTGGGCAGCCCTATAAGCTGGTCAGCCTACCTGCTCTCTCCCATCAGGAGGCCAGAACATACATCTTTACATTCTCTCTAGTCTGCCATCTTTCCTGGCTCTCAGGTGTCATCATTCCTGCTCACGGAAGGAAAGATGTGGAGAGGAACCCCTTCTCCCAGGCCCACTGCCACATTCTCACCCCAGCCCTTTACACTTCTTTTTTCATGTAGAACTGGGGATGCCACCAGAGCACCTTGTGAGCCAGTTGTCCTCCTTAGTCCTGGCCAAGACCCCTTCCTCCTCGCTTTATAATGAGTAACTTCCCTTTTTACTTCTCCTCACCAGCCAGCCTAAGCTTGGTCACAGGGCACTGGCAGAGAGTCTACATTCTTCTGCCCTTCTGAACCTCCAAGGAATGGTTCTCATGATGGCTTGGCCTCATGGACACAGAGACATGGGGCAGCGAGGGAATGAACAGTCACTGTAACACCCCAGAACTGGAAGTCCGGTTTGGCAATGGGTCTGTAGATTGCTTTTCCCTACATACTACCTATTTGACTTCTTAACAAAAATGTGTTATCTCAAAATATTTCTATTATGTTTTACTGATCTGACAAGGACATCATCAGAGGTGAAGCCCTGCTTCTCTGGTTGGCCAACTCTCTTCCCATTGGGCAAGACATGCTGGCTGATCAATTGTGAACTCAGCCTCTACTTGGGATGATTTTCTGGTCAAGAATATTGCTGATGCTTCCCATCTGGTCAATGAGATCATTTAAGGCATTCATTGAGCAGATGGCTCCTGACTCCAAACCTAGGCGATGTGAGTGAGTGTGGTAGCCAGGAATGGTCGTGTGAAAAAGTCATGCCCAACTCCTGACCAGAAATCTGTAATGATAAAGGAACCACAACACAGATCTAATACACACATGAGAGCAGGGAGTGGTAGGCGGCAAAGTATTGTGAAGGCTGCATGGTCACAGGGCACTGTCAGGTCCCAGAGAAGCAATGTCCTGACCACTTATCAAGGCAAAGTGACTCTCAGAGCAATGAGTGGGTGTAAGTAAAGTGTAGAGGTTAAGATGAAGCTGGATCTATAAAACCATCCCATCCATCTAGACTCTGACTCTAAAAAGCATCAACATCCCTTTCTAACAGCAAGCATCTCTCTGTACGCCTTAACCATGAGAGGGTAGGCCAGAACCCAGGACCTGGGACTAGCATTCATGTTCTAAATCACATTGTGAGTTGGTCATAAACCATTTGAGTGAGTCAGCATTTAGTTTGTAAATCATCACCACCATTGCCCTCTTATTTAAAATATTATCACCTCCTGTCCCACAGTGAAAACTTGTTCCCAAGTGGTGACTGAACAGAGAGTGGCAGAGTCATCAGCCAAACCCAAACGTAACCAACCAAGGTTCCCTTTTGGGCCAGAAATCTTATCCCTATAGCATTAGGCCTCTGTGTTAGTGTTTTCTCGTCTCACAGACTCTAGCACACGGCAGATGTCCAGTAAACACACGCTTAGCTGGAAAAAACAATTTGTCCTGAAGGCCATTGCAAAATGTGTTCAGCCCTGACTGTAAGAATTGGTCTGGGGAAGGAAAGGGAAGGAAAAGGAGATCTTTCAGCAAGGACATGCATGAATGATCTGTTGCAAGGGACATCGTCCTAGTCATTGTGTGGTCGTTTGAAGGAATGACGATAAAGGCAACTGCACTCTGTTTTTGTTTGTTTGTTTGTTTGTTTGTTTTGTTTTGTTTTTTTAAGTTCTGAAACATCCCCCATATCCCCAAGGTAAGTGAGCAGCAAATACTTTTCTGATGAAAAAGAAAAAACAAAGATTGCGAGAGATGTAATGGGAGAGATGTAATGGGAGAAGTAGAATTGGGGTGGTCAATAGGGTGGTTAGTCTGTCACAGCATGGAGGCCACCTGAGGCCAGGCAGGTCCCAGGCAGGCTCTTCACAGCAGGACACTGATCAGGCTTCCTGGGCAAAGACAGGTGGGTGAATCTCTAGATTCTGAGAGGAAACAATGTGAAAGATGGTCTTCAGCTGGCAGAAAAGGTCAAGCAGAAGGGCACAAGTTAGACCTAGTGCACGGAAGCATAGACAAGAGGCCTGGTATAATTTCTTAGGTGCTGAAGTACTTGGTCAGAAAGGCTCAGAGACTTAAGATAGTCGAGGGAAAAGACCAAATTCTTGGTGCACATGGAGTGCTAGAACTAGAACCTCAGGATAGAAAGGTTATTTCTACTGATTCCCCATTTCTTTTCTTTTTTTTCTTTTTTGGTTTTTTTCGAGACAGGGTTTCTCTGTATAGCCCTGGCTATCCTGGAACTCACTTTGTAGACCAAGCTGGCCTCAAACTCAGAAATCCGCCTGCCTCTGCCTCCCAAGTGCTGGGATTAAAGGCGTGCGCCACCACGCCCTGCCGATTCCCCATTTCTAATTTTTTTTTAATTCAAGCTAGCAGAAAACCTCAGGACTATTTGTTTATGTCCAAGTATCGACAACATAGTAGACAGACGTACATGATATTGGATGAGTAAGTGAACTGATGAAAACATGGTCTTAGAGATTGGCAGGACTCTGAAACCTTTAACTGAACAGTTTAGTTGTGCTCGAAGGCCTTGAGACAATGGCAAACCCCCTAGATCACCAGGAGAAGACTGTCCTCTGCATACTTGCTAACTGCTTTCAGTAGTGGGTGCTCTGGGTCTGTGGTGGTCCCCTATGAACCAGGACTGGGTTTATTTCCACTTCATTGAGCTGCTATGAGATCCCACTCTGCACCAGGGACTTCATCATAGACCATGATGAATTGGGGCTTGTTGCCTTTGTGGCTGCTGCAGTATGTGATGTTGCTGCAACTCAGGGCAGAGGCCACAGCAGGAGCTCAACCCAGTCCGCAGGTGAGGAATATGCTTCCTTTTCCCCTTGGGAGCCAAGCACTTCCTGACTTGGTTAAAGAAAACCTAGATGACCCCTCCTGCCATGCTCACATCCATGGCTGCCAAAGGCAGAGGGGAGGGGTGGAAAGCCTGCCACAGTGTTTCTCTCCTCTGCCATTTCCTTTGCAGCTCCCTCACTGGCCCTGTTTTTCAGACCTCTAGTAATAAAAACAAGCCAATAAAATGAACATGAAAATATATTCATTAGGATTTATAATGCTCATTAAAACTGCCTGTGTACGAAAGCATGACTTAGCTTCATATAAGTGGGAAAAAAATGCAAATTATACTGCATGCAAAGAAGATATTTCCCTAATCGTCCAATCAAATGCCAGCCCAATTATCTGTGGCCAACCCAATGGGTTAAAATTATACTCTCTTTCCTTGGACACAGTGAGGCGCCTGAAAGTGTTTCATTTTAATAAAAATGAAATCTGGACCCTGCAGAAAACCAGCTTCACTAATGACGTGTTTACACAGAGAAAGACAATTTCTAGTTAATGGTGATTACTACCGAGAACAAATTAAACTTCCCAGAGTATATGGGTTAGAGATAATGGGAAAGGGGGAAAAAGTTATGGTTTTAGTGTGTGTGTGGCAGCATGGGGGGACAGGGTGATAGAGGAAGAAAGAAGCAAATGGAAGACCAGGAGGAAGCTAAGGGTACAGGGATGCTGGGCGGGGAGGGGGACAACTATATTGGTTCTGCCAGCTTGGGCAGTGGAGGCCTGCAGCTGGTTCTGGGCTGACAGAATCCCAGGGCCAGTGGCTGCAATAGGGCAGAATTCTGCAAGACCACGAACCCTGGAATCTATCACTGCTGTCATATTGGAACGGTGGACCAGTAATTCCTCCCATCAGCAGTCATAAGCATATGGAAAGTGCTTCCTGCTCCACTCCACTGGCTTAGTGATGGGATCAGAGGCAGGCCTGGGCCTCAGAGCTCTCATGCAAAGCCAGTGAGCAAGCAAACTCCAGAAGTGTGACGGAGGAAGCAGAATGGGCAGAAAGACAGAACTAGAAAATTATGATGAAGGTGGTAATGTATGTCACCTCATCTTTTTTTTTTTTTTTTTTTGGTTTTTGGAGACAGGGTTTCTCTGTATAGTCCTGGCTGTCCTGGAACTCACTTTGTAGACCAGGCTGGCCTCGAACTCAGAAATCCGCCTGCCTCTGCCTCCCGAGTGCTGGGATTAAAGGCGTGCGCCACCACGGCCGGCCCTAGTCAACTCATCCTTACTGTGATTTGGATATGGGTTGCTTGTGACTCCCAAGGTTTCCTGTTCTGGAAGTATGATGATGTGAAAGGTGGTGGCACTTGTAAGAGGTAGACCCTGATAGAAAGTGGCTAGATCATTGAGGATAAGACCTAGGCATAAGAGTCCATCAGTGTCAAGAGTAAACCTAGAACCCAAACTTCTTTTAATTCCTGTCCCACCATTGTGATGTCATCTGTCATGAAGCCCTCACCAGAGCCAATGAGGTTCCAGTACATAGTTGTTGCATCTCCAAAAGCCCAGGAAACCTCTCCAAACTCATTTTAAAAATAAAGTACCCTGCCTCAGGTGTTTTTTTACAGCAGCAACAGAAAAGAGATTAATGTACCACTCTTTAGTAAGTGCTTGCCTTTGTCATGAACTATTCCAGATGGATGCTGTCTCTTTTCTCCCAAGCCCTTGAAGCAATATCCTCTTCCTCATTTTGTATCTTTTAAAATACATTTTATTAATTCCTTGAGAATGTAACACAATATGTTTTGATATATTTACCCTAATTCCTTCCCCTAGTTTCCCCACCCTCACCCTCATGTATTAACCCCCTTTTAAATTTGGTCCTCTTTAAAAAAAAAAAAAAAAAAAAAACGGACCCACTGAGAACAATGTGTGCTGCTCATATACTGCTAACCAGCTTATAGCCTTCTTATTCACTCCTGCCCTGCCCTGCCCTGCCCTGGCACTCAACTGCCTCTCCACTGGTCCACTGGTTTGCCCATTAGAAACTATGATGACGCTCTTTCAACAGCAAAGTCTCAAGAAGTGCCAGAATCCTTCTGCTCCTTGACTCACTTCTCCTCCATTTCCTATAACCTACAACCAGGTGGGTCAGGGGTAAGGCAAAGGGATTCTTCCAGCCTTGAGTGTATATGGTATTATGCTCATATACTCCTAACTGCAGCTTGATCTACCTACCACAATCTCCCCTGGCCCCTGAAGCCATCAACTGTCAATAGCTCTGCAGTTAGGAGTGAGGATAATAAGCTCTTCCCTCTTCCTCATTTTTCCCCCCGGAGACAGGGTTTCTCTGTATAGCCCTGGCTATCCTGGAACTCACTTTGTAGACCAGGCTGGCCTTGAAGTCAGAAATCCGCCTGCCTCTGCCTCCCAAGTGCTGGGATTAAAGGCATGTGCCAACATTGCCCGCCCCCCTCTTTCTCATTTTCTAAATTATTTAATTTTATTTTATGTGCATTGGTCTGGAGGCATCAGATTGCCTGGAACTGGAGTTACAGACAGTTGTTTGCTGCCATGTGGTTTTGGGGAATTGAACCTAGGGCCTCTGGAAGAGCAGCCAGAGCTCTTATACCGCTAAGCCGTCTCTCCAGCCCCCTAGTCCTCGTTTTTTAAAACAAGAAAATTGAGGCTGAAAGAAATTATGCAACTGCTCAATTTTATAGGTTCAGTAGATGATGAGATTAGGTTTAAATCTTGATCTGATCCCAAAGGCCACGCTGAGGCTCACTGCTGGAGTGAGCACAGAGCGCTGTACTATTAACGTTTGGAAACTAAGGCTCCAGCTCCTGCCCAGCCCTGGCACTCAACTGCCTCTCCACTGGTTTGCCCATTAGAAGCCATGAAGACGCTCTTTCAACAGCAAAGCCTTAAGAAGTGCCAGATCCTTTCTGCTCCTTGGCTCACTTCTCCCCCATTTCCTATAACCTACAGCCAGGTGGGTCAGGAGTAAGGCAAAGGGATCTTTCATCCCTTCTTCCATCCCTGAGTTTAAATGTATATTCTTCAGTTAAACAAGAGCAATCATTTGTGAACAAGCCCAGATGTAAACAGTCCCCAAATCAGGAATTCCAGCTCAGAGGCACAGAAGAATACAGCTTTGGGGGAGATTTAATAATAGTAAAATTAAAATTGTAACTGAAGCATAATGAAGAATGTGGAACAAAGAGGCACTGAAAAGGAAAAAAAATGAAAAAATAAAAACCCTAACACAGATTAGCCCCTATGGGACGGTGATTGGTTGAGGGCAACAGTAAACAATGTGCAGACATGCAACTTAATTATCCCGCAATTCTTCACATTCTACCCAAAACCACACTAGAAGGCTTTGATGTCAGCAGCAGAGGTGGCGGCAGCCTCCCTCTCCCGTGCTCCTGGAGGGGAATCATGGCTAAGACACATGAGCAGCTGAGGCAGAGAACAACATCAGGGTTCATCTATGGAGCAACCAAGAAGTGACCAACTCACTGAAAAGAAGGCATCACTCAGGGGCCACAGAGCCAGTGGGGTTTTGTACAAAAAGGAGTTGTGAGGACCAGAGGTATAAGGATGAGGACCCTTCAGAGAAGGCTCAGATCACCATCAGTCCGCCAAACCAGGAGAATAATAGCCTGCTTGGGGAGCCTAGGCCTTTTACACCCAGTACTGACTTAGTATCAGGGTACCTTTATGGAGAAACTGGGGAGGGGTTCCTTCCCTCACGCAAGCACAATGAGTACTTCCCGGTGGAAGATGCCTCCCTTGCTTCCATTTTACCCTTCAGGGGCCTATACAGGACTTGAGTATTGGGAACAGACAGAGCACAAGGTGGGAACACCACTGACTGAGTAACAAGTCTCTTAAGGGCGTTCCTGACAGACTTCAGAAGACACAGACTTAGTGGACGCTAGATTCAGAAGTCTGCTCCCCAAAGCCTCCAGTGTCTTCTGAATCTCCTCAGCCACCCTGAGAAAGTGACATCCCA
Source organism: Mus minutoides (assembly GCA_902729485.2). Lineage (NCBI taxonomy): Eukaryota > Metazoa > Chordata > Mammalia > Rodentia > Muridae > Mus > Mus minutoides. The sequence continues at coordinate 130,531 of LR753619.1, read as the reverse complement.
GCCACCCACAGTTCCTTCTGCTAAGGGCTCTTCTCTATTTGTTATGAGTAGGTAACCCTAGGAACAGAGAGATTGGTGGCTTGGCTGGCTGGGTAGTTGGTGAAGTGCAGTCCCGCCAAGGAATGGGAATAACACACAATGATCTCCTGAGGTCCCAGGCAGGCTCAGGAGTTCCCGGAGCAAGAACTGTGGATCATGAGGTCTCTACATCCAACTCCACTTAGATCCTCCCTAGATTCTTCCACTTGTCTGATTTCTGAGACAGCCTCCTGGAAGGACCCTGGTGTGCAGCAGAAAATGAGTCCAGTTGTTTTTTAATTAGAAAACGAACTAGGAGATCTGAGCCTCCTTCTCAGGATCTGTCTAGAGCCCCACCCCCTCACCTTCCATCTTTCTGCACAGGACAAGCTGCCCCAGTGACTCACCTAGCTTTTGTTGGCATTTCCTTTACTCCTGATTACAGATTCTAATAGAGGAAGGTCACCGAGCCCTCAGATGGGATACTGGTGGGCCAGTAGACCTGGGGCTCAACAGGAAGCATTATTTCTATCTGTGGGTAAGGGAGATAGAACAGGGACCATCTAAGTATTGGTGGTATCTATTTGGAACACTGAGCTGGAAAGATTGGCAGCTTCCAGACAAGAACAAAACCTGTCCCTGCATCCCACTTTACAGTTTTAATCTACCAGCCCTTCCTCACTAGTATACCGTACTGTACAGATAGAATTTATATCTTTCATATCACCTTCTGAAAATGTCTAGTGTATTTTTAAGCTACCATGAAGTGCTCCATAGACTCCTCACTGCTAAAATAATCTAAGATGTCTAGGAACAGGGCATTGCTTCTCAATGTTGCCCCAGGACCTAGCATGTGGCAAGCTCTCCATAAGCATTGGTCCAATGAAATTAATTGCCAGAGCCAAAGCCAAGGACTTAAGACCAGTGTCATTCCAGTCAGACTTAGCCTGGAAGTAGGCTAAACTTATGTCAAGTTCCCGATCTCAAGGTATGACAGCAGCTTGGGTTCAGGGCCAATGAGGTGGTAAGAAAATACTCCAGGAGTCTGGAAGGTAGTAGATCTATGGTTAGAGCCCTCACTAAGAGCCCATGGCATATATCTCTTATATTACACAAGCTAGGGTTTTATTAAGTCCTCTTACTGACTATGGAACATGGGACGGTCACTTTCCTTCCTGGGAAGATACTAACTCTACAAAGATAAAACTGTGGGCCGGGCGTGGTGGCGCACGCCTTTAATCCCAGCATTCGGGAGGCAGAGGCAGGCGGATTTCTAAGTTCGAGGCCAGCCTGGTCTACAAAGTGAGTTCCAGGACAGCCAGGGCTGTACAGAGAAACCCTGTCTCGAAAAAAAACAAAACAAAAAACAAACAAAGATAAAACTGTGTTGCTTACTGTTACAACTTCAGTATTTAGATGTCGACAAAGTCTGTCTTCAACCAGTATTGATGAGACATTTTGTTTTTCCCTATGGCAGTGGGGATGGAATTCAAGGTCCTGTGCTTGTTAGGCAAGTCCTCTATTACTAAGCTATATCCTCGGCTTCTAAGGTGACATTCTGTCTAGCTTCTTCTCAGGATCCTTTGACTTCTTACTCCAAACTACCTATTGCTTCGCCATAGGCAGGGCAGTTTCTGATTTCCCTTAGGCTCGAGAGGTCTTATCTGTTATATCTAGGAGTTCCCTGGGACCTCCGATTTTTCAATTTAACTGGTATTTTCCTGATATAAGGGAAAGCAACGTATGGATAGGATTTAGGTTTGGAGCAGGAGAAAAAGGGAGCTTACCAGAGACAAGAGAGGACTCTGCATCCCAACTCTTAAGAGATGCAAAGTCAGTAATCATGGTCCTTTACTTTGTACAGGATATAGATTTCCAACAAGCTTCAGGAAGAACTGACTGCTCTCTGCACCTCACAAACATTGACAACTGAGGCTCAGAAAGGGGGAAGTCACTTAAAGTCATCCAGCTATTTATGTAGTGACCGTGCTTTAAAAGTAAGGCCCCTGGCTCTCAGAGCTTGTACAATACAGTTGTCCCTTGGTGTTTCCAGATTGGTTCCTTACAGACACCCAAATCTATAGATGGTTGAGTTCCTTATATAAATAAAATGGCTTGTAGTAACTGTATATAATGTGAACATGTTCCCATACCCTTAAAATCTCTAGATTGTTTCTAATAGTTACTGTAACATAAATGTATAAAATAGTTGATCAACTGTTTTGTTTAAGGAATGAAGAAGTCTGCACACATTCAGTACAATTGCAATTTTTTTCTTGAGTATTTTTCATCCTTGCCAAGTTAAATCAATATGGAGACCCTGCAGATACTGAGGTAAGTCAGTATTTCCTTCACTCATCCCCTCTCTCCCAATGGCTCTTGCTGGCTGCCTTGGGCCTGCAGAAGAGCTCTGCTTACAGGAGGGAGCTGCTGAAGTGGTGATTTCACATCTCTGGAGGGAAGACTTTTCAAAGCAGCATTGGCAGAGTGGCTATCAGAGCGTGGTTTGAGGTTCGGGAAGATGGGAAACCATTGGTAACTTTTCCTATTGGAATCTAACTTTAAAGATATATATTATCCCTAAAGGCTCTTTGGAAATTGTCCAGTGCTAAATCTTTGCTGAGGACATGAGATGCGTGCACCTCCTCTCTCCCGTTATCTAATGGCACAAGTGCTGTACACCTCCATTTGTTTGTTTCCTTGGTGTGTGTGCCTTTCAGTCCCTGAAAGCTAGAAGGAGCCTGGTGTTACATAAGCAGCTCATCAGAATTAACATCCAGACAGACATTGCACAGAAGATGTCTTGGTCTTCCCACCCAAGAGGAACATTTACCTCAGCCCCACTTCTTCCCAGGGTACACAGAGAGACTTTGGTCCCAGTGACTGCCCCCTTATTACCAGGAAGCTCCTGGAGCCATGGAGTTAATTCATTCGCCCTGAAGCCTATTTTGGTAGCTTGTTGCCTAGTAAGGAAAAGAAACTGAGGGTGTTTTGCTAAGGCCTCTAGGGCTCCCCTTGAGTACCCAGGGCTTCCTGACAGCATTTATTTATTCATAGAAAACCTACTGTGTGCCAGCCTCTATGCTGGATGCCCAGGATATAAAAGAACGAGGAAGCCAAGATCCCTTCCTTGAAAAATCCAAAAGAACGAGGAAGCCAAGATCCCTTCCTTGAAAAATCCAAAGTAGAGGTGACAGACATGCAAAGAAATAGAAGCAAATCAGCAGGACTCTAACTGAGCAATATGTGTATTGGGAGCTGAGGAGGAAGGAACTACTGGCTGTGTCTAGGGGAGGGAGGGAGGGAGCGGCGTTTGCATAGAACCTGGAAGGATCTGTCCGAATGGAGATGGCAGAGGAATCAGTAAACTGGGACAGAGCCAAGTCATTGCTCCGGGGTACAAAAGTACTCAGGCTGGCTCTCCTGTAGCCAGACTCCTTCATCCTTTTATTCTGAGCAGGAAATACAGGTGTCCTGGAGGCCTGCTTATTCTTTTTGATCCTCAGTTTCCTCTTTTTTATAATAGACACTATAACAACCAGGACATGATAGGAGAACAAACTGAGATGTGTGTGGCTGCATGAAAGGCTGCCTAGCTTGATAAGCATGGAAGGGTGTGGCTGTGACGATTCTCTCCCATCACTGTGGCTGGCAAGCATCCAAGGACCTAGCCTCGTTGGCTGAGGCATAAAGACACTGATGGCTCTACTTAAATCCTTCTAACCCAAACCGAACTGGAAGAGCTTTCTTACTCCTTGTTTCTGAACTAAAAACTCCTTAGGAAGAAGCAGTATTAGAGATCTCAGTCCTTTGGCCTCGGAGCTCCTAGGGCAGTACTAGAGGTCTCAGCATAGGTCACACTCTGGGGGCAGAAGTCAGAGCTGATAGGAGACCCGCACAGCTCAGTGCACAGGGGTCCTTATGACTTGGATGAAAAATACCACCCTAAAATCTTTGTCTACTGAAGGTTGCTCCCCAGCTAGTAGATCTAATCTTTAAGAGGTAGATTGGATTGTTGGAACTATGATCTAATCAATAGATTAAGACATCGAAAACTCTGTTATTTGTTGATGTTATAAAGCTATGATGAAGGTGGGGACTGGTTAGAAGAAATCATTTACAGAGACTATTCTCTGTATAGCCCTGGCTGTCCTGGAACTCACTTTGCAGACCAGGCTGGCCTCGAACTCAGAAATCCGCCTGCCTCTGCCTCCCGAGTGCTGGGATTAAAGGCGTGCGCCACCACGCCCGGCTGTTCTGCTTATTTTTAAAGAAAAAAAATTGTTCCATTTCTTTTTTTTGGTGGGGAAGGAACAGCCTGTGTACATTGCATGCATGCATGTTGAGGTCATGTATGCACTGTATGAGTTGGTACTTCTTTTTATCATGTAGGTCCAGATATTGAACTCAAGTTGCCAGGCATGGTGGCAAATACCTTACTCACTGAGCCACCTTACCAGCTTTGTTTGCTTTCTCAACACCATGATATGAGCAGCTCTTCTGTTATACCCTCTCCTCCATCATGTTCTGCCTTACTACCACGGAGCCAGCCAACCATAAACTGAAACCTCCGAAACCGTGAGGCAAAACAAATACCTCTGAAACCGTGAGGCAAAACACATCTTTCCTCACTTCAAGTTATCTTTTTCAGATAATCATCATAGCGGTGAAAAAAAAATCTAACTAATCCAGAAGAGCTTTGAAAGATTCTACAGAGTAACAACAGCCTAAGATCCTTTGAACGAGTGAGCAAATGTTCACATGCAATGGGCCTACAGGCAAAAATGCTTAGCTGCTTTTGATGACAGTAATCAAGGTATTGGCATCTGCTGGAATTTGAGCCTAGAATCCCACAACCTGCAGACTGCATGGACTTCTCAATGTGTCGCACCCTGCCCTGGCTTCAAACGTTTGCTCAATTGTCTCCCAAGCCTGTCTCTCCTCCATCTGGGAATCTTACAGATTAATACACTTGTCTCTCTCTACAGCAGGTCATTATGGTCTTTTACAAGAGCTGCCTACAAGATCTCCTGACCTCTGTGCTTGCCCACTGTACATACTGAAATTGTAGCAATCTTTCCAAAACACAAAGCTGGCCAATTAATCCCCTGCTTAGAGTTCTTTCTCTAGGGGAATATGGCCTTCGAGACCCTTCTTGATGTTTAGCCCCATCCCTCACTATAGCCTTTGTCCCACAGTGTGCCTGCCAGATGGAAATTTTTACATTTCTCCTCACCTGCCAGGCTATCTCTGGCAACCAGCATTTGATTCATGAAGTTCCCTCTGCCTGAAGTTACTCCACCCACCCGCTACCACTTGGCTAACTCCTCATTCTCCAGGTATCAGACCAGACCACCCTGCCTCTAGCTGCCTCCTTGGATCCCCTGAGATTTCCCCGAGGTGGCCTGCTGGCTGCTTGCAGAGTGTCTGCCCGTACCTGATTACAGCACTTACCATATTGTACCAGTGGTGCCCGCTTACCATTCATCTGTCTCTATTTCTCCAAAAGGACATAGCCCCACTGAATGAAGCTCAAACAGGGTAGGCAATAAGCATGTGCTGAACGATGACAAAAGGGCAAATGAATAGACAACGAGCAAGTGAAGGGATGAGCAAATGAATGATGGAGTTGGGACCTATGAACTGAAAAGACTGGATTCTGCAAAAAAAAACCAACAACGCAGAACAGGGGAGAGCATCTCCACTGCGGAATCTGGGCACACAATACAAGAGGTAGAGAGGCAGGATAGAGGGATGAACAAGTTTGGGGGCTAATCCAGCATGCAGAGTGCAACAGAGGAAGGGGTGGGACTGGCAGAAAGGCAGGGGGGCGTCTGTGCATGGAGAGCCCCTTGTCAGCTCCCACCTTACTGCGTCCTGCATAAATCGCAGCTACCTGACAATAGTCTCGTCAATAAGGGGACTTGTACTATTTCATAAACTTTCTTTAAATTAAAATCCAGGCGACGCACACGCATACACATATACCCTACAGACATCTTCTTTGCTGAAAAGTTGCTCCCTATAAAATAAAAGAAGCTGTTTAAATGTCTTCCTTCCAAGCTAGCCCCACAGAGCTGGAGCTGAGAATACATTAGCCTTTAATGAAGTGAGACTCTCATCTTGCAGGAGACACCTCATTTAGCGCAATTGTTTCAGAGCCATTACAGAAAGACAATTACAAGGAAGCGGGGAGAGTAATTGGAAATGCTGGCAGGAGTTGGGCGAAATGATAATAAATAAAAATATTCAACCTAATAAGCTTCCAGGAGGGGGTGGGATGAAGAAAATCAACATAATTAGAACTGAACCTTAGCAAGGAAAAACAGACAGCAGGGTGGCAAGTGCTCAACTTGTACAGGAAGGAAGGAGTCACATGTCACCAACCATCTTTTGAAGGACTACAGGCCACTTGCCCTTCTGGAAATCTGTTGAGGGACAGGGAAGGTGCCTACAGTCCAGAGCCCACTGAGGATTCAGCGTGTCCTACTCCTCCTAGATCCAGAAATCTGGGTTCACAAAAAGCACAGGCACAGCCTGGCACAGCTAAGGGACTTCATCCTACTGAGAAGAAGCAAAGAGAACCCAGGCCAGAGCCTGACTCTGCCACTACTGGTTTTTTGGTGGCACAACCACGGGCAGTTGAGCTGGTGGCTTTCTGTAACTGAGATTTCTCGTTTTGGCATGCACCTGACCCTTCCTGTTGTTCTGTGTTCCTCACAGGTTCACAGGAGATGATGGGTCTCCTTTTGAGTTCTGAAATGTCAACTCAGAAGTTAAGCTTAGCAACCCAGCCTATGCACTGTTAACATAAAATCATTTCTAAGCCCTCTCTCTTTCCTGTTGGGAGTACAGATTCCCCAGCTTGTTGGAATGGAGGGGTTCTCTGCCCAGTGGAGCCCAATGTAGCTCCTACCGAATGTTGGCATTTGTCAGAGAAGGCTGGCTCTTCCTAAAAGACCGAGTCTTAGAGCATTTGCAGAGGAAATGGGCTGCCTGGGGCTGGTCAAACAGGTAAGAGCCAAGTAGGGCTGATGTTGGCTGTTGTACACACACAGTTCATGACTCCGTGCATTCTGATTTCTGAACCTTTTTGAAAGTTTACATCAGGAAAATGCCTCTTTTTGATTGAAGAAAAAAAATTTTTAAAAAGGATAGAAGTAAAATTTGAGACCCAAGATCTCAAATCTGTGACCTGTGAGAATTCCCAGGGACAGGGACAATAAAAATACATCCCATTGTTTACTTATGTTGCATGACAGTTCCCAACTGATTTACAAATAGACTGTTTGCAAATACTCAACAGAGGATCAGGTTAAAATCAGATTTTAAAGCTTCCAAAGATTGTCTAATAGTCATAATCAATTTTAATCAATATTATTTCAGCCACACTTGTCTATGAGTGCCTGTCATGTGCCAGGCACTGGAGAGGATGCCTCCCCTTCCTACAAGTCCCCAACTTTCTTTCCTTGAAGAACTTGTAATATCCGGGTTGGAAGCCAGGCAATGGTGGCAGACACCTTTAGTCCCCGTGCTTGGGAAGCAGAGGCAAGTCAGATCTCTGTGGATCTGATGCCTGCCTGGTTGCATAGTGAGTTCTAGGCTAGCCAGGGCTATAGAGAGAGAGACCTTGAATATAAATAAATAAATAAATAAATAAATAAATAAATAAATAAATATTTAGACACTAAGGCTTTAGGCATGAGGTAAGTCCATACTTGCTTTGGTCTCCTTTCCTAATCAGCGGCTCACTGGTTCAAGTCCATGGTTCTCTGACATTATTATACTCTATCAGTAAATGTTTAATATACTCTCAAGATATATACAAATAAGCATACACATAGCTATGTATATGGGTGTATATGCACATGTATATGAAACACACTGCCAATATTGGATGTGATTCGTGGAACACATTCACAAAGGTCACCCTAGTCTGCTCTGAATACCAAGCAGAACTCAACACTTGATTTTTCTCCTGCAGGCCATAACATCTGGCTTCCAGCCTTGAGACTAAATGTACCTCTGGGTTCATCAGAACCTTGGAGCAGAAAACTCAAAGCCATGGATGAGCAAAGAACCTGGATGCCTCCCTCTTAGATAAACCAGGAGTAATGGTCTTGTTTATTCTTCCACTAGGTAAACAGGCATCATCAAACAGAACGTGTCAGGAGCCTTGCCAAGTGGAACAAGGGCTAGCAGCATCAGCCTCCAGCCATGGCCCTCTGTGTGAAAGGGCAAGCATAAGCTACCTAGGATGCAGCTACCCTGGCCAGTGCCAGGAATTTCAGACCAGGGGATAGGAAGGGAATGTTGGACTTTTTCCAGAAGAAGCTAAAACTCTCTGGAAGAGATGACAACAGGACTAGGAAGATGAGTGAGCTTTGGCCACGTGGACGGAAAAAGAAAGACTTCTGGTCAAGGTAAAGGGACGCTGTCATCTGGGGGCCCAATCATCTGTGTCAATCCTGCATTCATCTGGAGATCCCATATTCTGAGGCTGGGCAGGAGAGAGCAAATAAGAAGAAACAAACAAAAGAAGCTAGAAAAGATTCTCTGAGCCAACACTCTGAAAACTAGAGATCCAGGCTGCTACTCTGACGACCTCTCATTCAGCTCACCAGCGGAGGCCTCGGGAGTTGCCCAACAAAATAAACATGTATCGGGTGCCAATGTAATGGTGGGGGTGCTTTTTAATAAAGTGTGAGTATTCTCATCTAATGGAGAGGAGCTGAGGCTCTGAAAGTCCATTGTCATGACGTTATAGAAGGATGCACAGTGTAATCTGGGCCCTTGTCCCAGAGAACCTGAGTTCTCGCCAATTGATGGAAGGAATGGAGAAAACTGTAGGCTAAGAACAGTCTCGAAAAGACACAGAAGCCTAAAACCCTGGGATCTGGCAATTGCAAATAAAGTATGGACTGTTGCCTCATGGGAGAAGACAAGAGGAGGCTGTGGCCATTCTCAGGGTGACCCGCTGGACCCAGAGCTGAGTATTACACACAGACAATGCTTAGTAAATGTGTTTTGATTGGAGACTGCCATTTCTTGAAGTAAGAGCTGGGATAAGCAATTCATTCTTATAAAGCCCCAGGCACTGCCACATGCTGAGGTGCATTTATTAAAGCCTTTGATGAGAAAGAGGAGAAAGAAGAGGAAGGGGTGGGGAGCTGAAGCAGGGTGGTCACCCTCACCTCGACACAATCCCGGTTACCCGAACCGAGGCCCCAGGTCTAAGAAGGGAAGGTGGAAATTTCTTAAACCTCTAACTGGAGCCAAACATGCCTCTCAGAGGTTGTCATTACTCTTCAATCAGTTGGGAAACCAAGGCTAAATAAGACTATGTTCTATCTGATGAGAAGGGAAAGCGAGGAGCAGGCTTAATCTGAAACTTGTTGCTCCTGCATTGAGCCCTCTGTCCCTGTGATGACAGGGCAACCTGGGGAAGGTGTGATTGTTATAAGTAACTGACTAGCCTAGACTGGGGTACTACTCGCTTGGCTGTTCTACTAGCAGCAAAGGTCTGTAGATGAAACCTCAGGCTCTTTCCCTACAGGGGCCAGGAGGAACCTGTTAGCTGTTCCCTGAGCCCTGGAAGTATGCATGTAAAAGTTGGCTAAGAAGGATCCTTATCTACAGGAACTCTAAGGAGTTCCTTGTCCAGCCTGAAATTACATTTTGCATCTCGGAAAGGAACACCCACCCTGGTCCCTGCTCTCCTGCACCAGACCTGGCACTGTGCCTTTCTTGGGACCTAGGAGTCCAGAATTACATTGGTCCCTTTCCCATGCATCCAGTCAAGAGACTGCCCCTTTTATCCTGTTTCCCCACTCTATACCTAGAGGTCCCTACCTCTAGGATCTCTTAAGAGACCCTTAAGCCTCTCTCTCTCCCTCTCTCTCCCCCCTCCCCTCTCTTCCCCAACACCCAGGGTTTCCTCTGGTAATCTGGCTACAAGCCATTGTTGCCCCTCACAGGTCCTTGGAAAGTCCTAAGTTAAGCCATCCTAAGAGCAGACAAGGCTTCAATACAACCAGGCCAGATAGGTAGGTCAAGGAGTTAGGAGAAATAGCAAGTGTCTCAATTCAAAGCCAATTTCAACAGCTTCATTTGAGAAAGACATCCTGAGAACAGTGGAAAACAGCTTTTTGGAGTCATGGAAACTTTCAGGCATTAGTGTTTGCTCCACTTTCTAGCCTTGGTCCCATGGGGCCTATGGCTGCCCTTTCTGAGGCTGGTCTCAGGGCTGGAGGGAAAGTTACTACAGACACTGGGCTTTTATAGTGCAAGTAATCCTGTCACTCTTCCTAGACTAGAATGATAGTAGAACTCCTAAAGCACCTGACATATTTAATAGTGACGGGAATTTCATGGTATAAGGCTTGAGATGCAGCCGCCCATGCCCAGGAGTCACCAAGGCTAAATAGTTTCCTGATAGGAAACTCCACCTTCCAACAGGGAAGGGCTCCCCAGGACAGACCCAGCTGGGTGGCCATTTGTAGATTTCTTTTATTCATATGTATATTTTCCCTGTGTACCACATGCATGCCCGGTGCCTGAGGTGAGCCCCTATGTGGGTGCTGGGAACCAAATTCTGGTCCTTGACAAGAATAAGTGCTATGAGCTAACTCTCTCTGCCCCACTTTAGTTTTTTTGTTTGTTTGTTTGTTTGTTTTTTTAAATTAGGTTCAAAATTAAAAGTGACAGCAGTGAGCCCTCCCTGTTTCTGCATACATTTGCCCTAAGGTAGGGACCAGGGGCATTAATTAAACTCACCCAGTCTCCCCCAGGAGACCTGGTCATCACTACAGAAGATAGTATCCCCTGCACCAGAAAGTGACTTGGCTCCTCTCAAGTCCCACCCTGGAGAGGGATCTGCCTTGTGGGCCAACCTCAGAGGCACTAGGCCCTCCCCCTGACGCCTCCCCCAGCCCAGCCTAATTCAGTCCTAAGTATTCCTAAGGTGCCTTCCAATTTCCTGCTGTAATAAATGGCACAGAATGCAAATGGAGGTGGATGTGGGACACAGATGTTTGCACTAATTTAATTGAGGGAACACCTTGGATTAAACACTTTGCAAAACACTCACAAATAGGTTCAGTGCATTTGGTAATGAAAAGCATCCCAGCCCCCTGGCACTTTGGAGAGGCTGCCTGGGGCTGGGAGTAGGAGGGTCTGGGGGAGAGGCCCAGAACACGGGGAAGACAGGAAGCCTTGAACCAAGGAGAAGAAGGCAAGGGAACCAGGTCTCTGAGAGAGCTATCAGCAGATCCTCCCCCAGCTGGGACCCACCCTGCTAAGAGAATCTAGAAGAGCCAGGGGTGAGGGAGGCAGCATCTGCCTTCGTAGGTGGGCACCTGCTTACCTGTAGGGGTCAGCAGTAGACAGATGCTCCCCATCCACAGAACCCACCTACAAGCTGGAGGCTTCTACCCAGCTAGCTGAGTTGCATTCACCTGAATGGGATTTGACTTATTGTACACTGTGGCCGTGGGAGGCAGGCATTAACAGATGGTGAAAAGTGCTTAGGGAGGTAGATAAACCTTGGGAGCCAGAGAAGGGCCCGCAGTTTGGCATGAGTGGGTCTGAAGACCAATGGAGAGCAAGGGAGAGCATTCAATAACATGCTTTGCCATACATGCATGAGGACCTGAATTCTTGAGAACCCACGTCAGAATCCCAAGAACACTCAAGAAAGCTAAGGTGGTTGCATGTGCACTGGAGCAATGAAGATAGGAGGATTCCCTAGAGCTTGATAAGCAGCCAGTGTAACCAATCAGTGAGCTCCAGCCTCAGTGAGAGACCTTGTCCTAAGAAATAAAGTGGAGAAGCACTCGAGGAAGCTAATATCAACTTCTACCTTCTATGCATGTATGGATACATGTGTGTGTGCTCACATGGCTCACAAACACACACAAAGACCAATGGGGGAAATAGGAAGACATTCCTTCCTGGCAGACAGAACGTTGCTAGCAAAGGCAGCACTGGGTAGAAGGCTCGGCAATGGCAGAGATTCTGAAAAGAAATATAAAAATGGCCTTGAACTCATCTAGAGGACAGGTGCACAGTGAAGATGGGTGGGTTGCTTTCCCCAGCCTCCTTGCACCTTAGTTACAGTCTATGGCAGGGGAGACAGCAGAGGTCTCTGGGCTGCTTCAGTCCAGAAAGATTCCAGCAGTCAGGTGAACCCGCCATTTGTTCTAATCCTTGCTCTGTGAGTCTCAGAGTTCAAACCAGGCTTGGATGATTTCATACTCCTGAAAACAGAATCCCTAATTTTCAAACACAATGATCAGTTCAAGTGTAATAACCATTCAAATAATAACCTCTTATACTTCTGCTGCGTGCTATAGTTTATAAAACACTTTCGCATGTCTCTTAGATTCCTTCACATGGCCTTCCAAGAAGACAGAAGGGGGGGGTGTTGATTTTTCTTGCTTCCTGGGTGAGAGAATCAAATCTCAAGAGCCCAGCTAAGAACACAAGAGAAGCAGGATTCAAACCCAGCCTACCTGACACCTAAGTGCACACAGGTTCAAACCCTCACTGGCACTTTTGCCCAGAACCTAGAAGCATGACAGACTCAGACCTCAGCACAGTCAGCAAGATCAGCTAAATGCAAACCTAAATGAAGAAACAGCCTTCCAGAGATATCTCCGGAGCAAAAGACAAGCACAAAAACCCAGGAACTAAAAACAATAAACACACACACACACACACACACACACACACACACACACACACACACTTGAGTTCACATTCATTCACATTTATCACACATGAAGATCTGAGCCAGTTTCCCCAGGCTAATCCTACCTAGCACAGAACAGACTTTTACTCCCAATAGCACAACTCCTGGTTGGGCAATTGTCCATATCAGTCCAAAGCAGCAGACAAGAATACACCTTGGGTCCTGTGCTCCCAGAAGCAGCAGCGCACATAGACAGAGCCCATAGGCATAGTGGCTGGCCTGACACATGTCTGAGCTCTAGTGTTCTCAGGAATAGCAGAGTTCACGCTTCCGAGGCGGCATGCGGTTAGGTAGGGTGGCTGAGGAAGTGGGTGATGGGCAGCTGGGGTGAAGCGGTGAGGAGGAGAAGAGGAGAAAGCACAGGCATCTTCACAGGTAGCTCCTGCTGGTGTCACCATGAGTCTGTCCCTTTATGAGGACAGAGGAGCTGCAGGTTGCTCAGCTGAAGTAATCCGCATGTTACAGGGCTCATGTGGACATGTGTGAGATGGGGCATTGGCACCTCCAGCACAAGGGCCAGTGCTCAGAAGAGGACACAGAAGAAAGCACCTGTATGTTTGACCTGTGACATACAGGTGCTGAGGGACAGGGGCCCGCCATCATCCGTTTCCTGTTGCTGGGGTTTACTCATCCATCACATCTCCCCTCTCAATCAACTCACCTTGCTGTTCCAGCCAGGCATGGCTGTAGAAGCTAGGGTTAAGGAAGCATGAGATTTAGTGCTTAATGTGAGTAATGTGTATGAGGTCCTGCGGTTACCTACGGGAAGAACAGAAGAGCAGAAAGAGCAGAGGGGTGGAAGCAGGCAAGACCCAGAGGAGGCAGCCACAGAGGATCTGCTACAGCAGCAGCAGAAGTGTTGGATAAAGGAATTCTACACAGAGAAGCAGCAAGGGCCAAAGCAGCCAGGCAGAAGCACAGAGCACTGAGGGGACCTGCATGACTCTGCTACCTGGGACCCTGTGGCAGGAATATGACACCCCTGAGGCAGATGGTAGTGTGGTGGGGAGAAGGTGGGAGAAGAAGCTGGAAAAGCCGACCATTGTCAGCCAGGCCAAGGCAGCTGGCTCTTAGGCAGTTATTTGTGCAAACCTAGAAGTAGTGCAGCCCAGGAGTCACATGGTCACAAGCAGCAGCCCTGCCTTATCCACAGGAAAGAGATCCCAAGACTCTCAGTAGCTATCTGAAGCCATGGAAGGTGCTACTCTCACTCTCTCTCATGTGTGTGTGTGTTCTACACATACATATATGGTAGTGTGTCATTCATAAATCAAGCAAGAGATTAACAATAGCTAAGCCGAGCAGTGGTGGCACACGCCTTTAATCCCAGCACTTGGGAGGCAGATTTCTGAGTTCGAGGCCAGCCTGGTCTACAGAGTGAATTCCAGGATAGCCAGGGCTACACAGAGAAACCCTGTCTGGAAAAGAAAGAAAGAAAGAAAGAAAGAAAGAAAGAAAGAAAGAAAGAAAGAAAGAAAGAAAGAAAGAAAGAAAGAAAGAAAGAGCTAGCTAAATAAAAATAGAATAATTACGATTTTATTACAGATTATTACCACATATTACAATAGAAAAATCATTCAAAACTTATGGGAAATTTCTGGGTAATAATTTTTGGCTAGTGGTCTACAGCAGAGAGCTGAAACTAGGAAAACCAAGGAACAGATAAGGGAGGCTGTTCTATACACAGTACTAATTGTGCTCCAGCTATGGGGGCACAGTGCTGGCCTCCACTACATAGAGTCTCTCCTTGACCAGCTCAGATGATAAATGAGTCTGACAAGGAGGTCTCCTCTTCGATTCATATAATTAATTATCCCTTGAGAAGTGGCCAATTTAGGAGCGCGTTTTTCTTTTTGAAGAGACAGACTGGCTGACTAACCGAAGGCCACAGGAGAGGTTCCACAACCAGCCAAGTCCAGCACCTGCAGGGAAGAGCACTTGGAAGTCCTTGGAAACCTCCTTCCGAGGTTCACAGTTCTCCCTGAGGATCTGGGAAGAAGTTGAGAGTGGCTATTGTATTAGTAAAGATGTCAGACGAAGTGGAGAAGAGCAGTTCTGCTCTGCTAGGTGCCCGATTTGTGAGCGAATGCATTTCTGAGGGTAAGAGTGGGGCGGGAGTTTCCAAACCCTGTTCAAAGCTGCTCCCAGCAATACAGGGTCTCCTTCCCTCTTGTCTTTTCCTTCCCCTCCCCCAACTCTCTTTCCTAAGCCCCTCTCCAAAAAGGTTTATGGAGAAGACTCCAAATAGCCCCCTCTCCTGCAGGCATAGTCACACCAACTGAAAGGAGATTTAATTAGCAAAATCTCGTTAGGCAAACGAAATTATCCGTAAGACAATACTCTTCTGGACAGGGGGTATGATTAAACAAAGCCATTAATTGAGAGAGTCGCTTTGGCAGCTCTCGAGTTGCGTTCATCTCCGGGCAGGCTCCACTCTGCCTCCGTGGACCAGAGGGGAGCAGAGGCAGGCCTCCTCCCCTGCCTGCCTAGCCCATCTCCTCTCCACTTCATCTCTGCTCTTCCCAGGGCCCCTCCGGTTAGGGCTGCAGACCTCGGCATCTCATCAGCGGCCTCTCTGCTGCCAGATTCCCGCTAAAGTGCCTTGATTGCATAATGTCTATTTGCATAATGTAAATTGCAATCTCCTAGCTTGGGAGGCAGGAATCACAGAACAGCCATTATTTTTTACCACTCCACAAAAATTCTACATTTAGAAAGCAGATTTGCAGCTCAGAAAGCCATATAAATCTGAATCTGCCAAAATGCCATTAAATCACACCAATTAAGCTGGACCTAGGCAGAGCCCATCTCCGCTCTCTGTACACTCCAGTCCACAGAAGGCCATAAGACATGGGAGACCAAGACAGTAGGGCTGGAGACAGATGCTGAAAGGACCAGGCAGGGAACTCTCTCTTACAAGCTTGATCAGTCAGCACACTACCCATAACATCCCTCTACACACACACACACACACACACACACACACACACACACACACACACATATCTTGGCTGATATTTCTTTAGCAGCAGCAGTAGTAGTAGTATGTCTGAGATTTCTTTATTAGCAGCAGCTAATAAATAATAATTTTTTTAATTTGGGGGAGAAGGTCTCTGTATGTTATCATGGCAGGCCTGGAACTAGCTATGTAGGCCAGACTGGCCTCAGGCACACAAAGTTCTGCCTGCTTCTGCCTCAGTGATCGAGAGTAAAGCACTACTGTGTCCAGTTTGCCGCAGACTTGTGATTTTGGAGAACAAAAAAAACATAAGAAGGTGAAACTGCACCTTTAAGCAAAAGCAAAGGCCTGAGCCAGGAACTTCACAGAGGATTAAAATCAATTCCTATCAGCTCTGTGTTAACCTTTCCTTTTCTTCAGCTGAGGGAAAGAGAAAGAGGGAGTGCAAAAACCTGGCTCTGACTTGGCTGTTGTGGATGGAGTCTGAGTTCCCTGAAGAGCCCACTCTGAGAGTCCTTGGAGAGAGGTCTGGAGGTGCGGTACTCCCTTGGACAGCCACCCAGCACTCTGGTTTCTCTGAAGCAGTGCACCTGGACACTCTTTTGCCTCTTTATTGCTCATTCAATATTCATTTGTCAAAGGGCAAGATGCTAATGTGTATTATTAAAATATCAATAGTTTATGAGTGAACTTTATGGCAAGTACAGTTAAAGGCAAGATTCTTGACAATCTCTCCGAAGCAACAGAAAGGAATGATCTTTCTCCGTAGCTTCTTTCTTTCTAGTCTTTCTAAATTTTTTTTTTTAATTCACTGGATAAATGAATGGCAAAATCACCATTGAGCACCATGTTCCAGGAATGAGTATTCACAACTGGTTTGCCCCACAGTGGTCCTGGGAAGTGGATACAATGTGATACCTTTAGCCGCTCACATTTAACAAGTTTCCTGACCTAAATCCATGAGAGAATAAAACAAGAGGATATGATTCCATACTTTCATGTCAAACCATCATCATAACTTTAACTCTGCCTAAGCAAGTCCCAGAATCTGAGTGCGAAAGGCAACACCGGGGATGATGATATCAGACATTTTCTTGTTAGAGGAGAATAAACTGAGACCCTTCCTTTTGGAGAGGGGAGGGGAGGTTCTGAGACAGCGCTTCTCTGAGTATCCCTGGCTATCTTGGAACTGGTTCTGTAGACCAGGTTGGCCCTGAACTCTTTCTTTCAAATTCGATTTTATTATTAAATTAGATTCTTTTAAATTAGATTTTATTAACATAATAATTATGCACATTAAAGGGGAACCAGTGATTGTCTATGATTGTCTACACATGCATACAATATACATTGACCAAATAATGAAGTAGTTCAAATCTTGATGATAGTTGAATTTCAACTGTTCCTTTTTTTTGTTTGTTTTGTTTTTGGTTTTTCGAGACAGGGTTTCTCTGTGTAGCCCTGGCTGTCCTGGAACTCACTTTGTAGACCAGGCTGACCTCGAACTCAGAAATCCACCTGCCTCTACCTCTTTCCTGTGGTACTTCCCTTGTCCTCTGGGTCTTCTTTTCTTTGTACATACAGAGCTAATAACAGAATCCCATAACAGGGTGAAGTGAGAAAATGGATCCCAAGAGCTTAGCATAGTGCCCAGCAAATGTGGCTTACTAATATTAAATTTGACTTCACGAGGAAGAAAGCCTTTTCACCGAGTACTCCTTTTCTCTGCCTGGCCCCTGGTATTAGCCATTCCTAAGGGCCAGCCTTTGTCAGATGGACTAGCTCTGTTTCAATTCTTTGGTGACTTGGGATTCATTTTTACCTCTTAAGTTACAATTAAGAAGCAGAGCATCCAGATTCTCTTCAAAATTAAGCAGCACCTTTATCAGGCATGGGAAAGGAGAAGAGAGTAGTTCCCTTAAGAGTGAGGCTTGCCGCCGGGCGTGGTGGTGCATGCCTTTAATCCCAGCACTCAGGAGGCAGAGGCAGGCGGATTTCTGAGTTCGAGGCCAGCCTGGTCTACAAAGTGAGTTCCAGGACAGCCAGGGCTACACAGAGAAACCCTGTCTTGAAAAACCATTTAAAAAAAAAAAAAAGAGTGAGGCTTGCCTTTAATCCCAGCACTTGGGAGGCAGAGGCAAGCGGATTTCTGAGTTCGAGGCTAGCCTGGTCTACAGAGTGAGTTCCAGGACAGAGAAACCCTGTCTTGAACCCCCCAAATAATAATAATGAAATAAAATAAATAAAAAAGAGTGAGGCTCCCAGACCAGAATGAGTGATAGAGGAAAAAGAGACTAGGAGAGGGTTAGAGAGACCAAGGAGAGGTTGGTTGGTAGAATCCCTCAACCCCATCAAGTCCCTCGGATTCTCCTAAGCTCTGAGATTTACCTGGAACCTACCCCAACCTTGGCAGCCATGACAATGGAGATGTGGGAAGCCTTGGCATGAGCAGGGGTCCAGGCTTACAGAGTCCTTGTTTACAGGCCTAGAATCTATATCTAAGATTCCAAGCTATGGGTTATAAATTATGTACTGGGTTTACACTCCCTGGTATGGGCCATGACATCACAGTTTCTCCCAGCACAGAACCTGCTAGTACTACCACACCCTTCCTGGAAAGAGGCTGAGTTTGGCTTTGAAGGGTTTCCAAGGCTAAGGTTTCTTTGCAGGGTGTAATGCATGTTATGTTGGTAAATCATCATGTCTTGTTTAAGCCCCCTAAGATGCTGACTCTGGAAGCAAGGTTGCCCCTCAGCCCGCTTCAAATCCAAGCATGCTTATGTCTCCTAAACGTAAGTCCTGAGGCAGGCTGACCTTTAGCTTCTGTGACAGAAAGGAAAAAACAAACAAACAACCAGTAAACAGCTAAGGGTGTTAAAAACAGAAGAGCTCAAAGATAAACCATTTCCAACCAAGGTTACTACTGTTTATCCCATTATGTAAAATATGCCTCCAGTGAGAACAGGAGGCCAGAAATTCAGCTTCAAGGAATTAACCCATAGACAGAAACTGCAACTGGGGACTGCCTCAACTTCCCTAGCTGGTTTCTTCTGGATGACTGTAAGTGTAACTGACTTGATGATGCCATCTTCCTGCTGTCATTTGTCCTTTTATTTAAAGTCTCACTCGGGAGGACTCTTTGCTCTCTGCACAGGGCTTTCTCCGTTGTGAGCTCCAGCTGGCTGCCTCAACGGGACTTGTCCAGTTTCTACTAGATGTTTATAAGCCCTAACTTGATGACATCACCTTTTGTTTGTGCTCTCAATTAGGATATTCCGATTACCTCTACCACCCGATTTGATGATATTTTTGCCGCCTGCTGCTTCTATAGCTACTCACTATTTATTCTTTTATCTTGTGTTTGTTATCTACTTAATAAACTCGTTCATTCAAAACTGAAAGTACAGCAATCATAGATCATTCTCAGACTGTACAGAACACATCGTTCCCCCAGGAAGGGTGAAATTCAATTGTTCTGAGGAAATAGGTAAGGTCAACTGTACCAGGCCAGTAGCGGTCCAGTAGGTTGCGGTCTTCAAAGAAGAGAACAACAGCGTACAATGGCTTCCATATCTATAGGTTATATCACATATTGAATTAATCACAGATAGGAAATATTTGATAAAGTATCTGTAAGGAAGAAGGAAGTACAAACATTGATTTGTTTCCTGTTATTTCATAAGCAACATAGTATTGACAACTATCCACACAGCATTTACATTGTGTTCAGTCTTGTAAATAATCCAAAGATGATTTCAAGTATGTGGGAGGATATTTGTACATGTTATGCCTGCCAGTATCTGCATCTACATCTTCAGATTTGGGGCTCTGCAAGGGGTCCAGAACCATTCCCTATAAATACAAAGGGATGCCTAAAGACATTTAAACACACACACCACCATCACCACCACCACCACCACCACCACCCTGCCACCACACTTGGCTCTTCTTTTAGGGGGATGTTGATACTGTTGAGAGGCAGTGAGGATTGTAGACCTTTGTACCTGTTCTGATGGACAGAATGAATTTTGGATGGTGCTACTTGACTTTATGGAGCAAGTCATGAAAGGCAGTAAAGCTTCCCCATGGCTTTTGCTCTCCCTCGGGCTGCTTCACCTTAGTATTTGGCAGCCATATGGTAAGGAAGCCCAGACCACATGGAAATGCCATGAAGTTCTGACCGACAGGTCTCAGTCAAGAGCTAGAATCAAGGCTCAAAATTTTGAGTGAATGAGCCTAGGGTGATTCCACCATTCAGCTCTGAGTTGCCTTAACTGAAATCCCATACCCAACAAAGACAAGCTGCCTTCACCATAAATTCCTGACTCACAAAGTATATGGGCAGAATAAGCACTCATCTCCTGTGTGTTGGGGGTCAGTTTGTTCCACAGCCTAATAAGACATCATTAGAATTAAACACTACTGCCGGGTGTGGTGGCGCACGCCTTTAATCCCAGCACTTGGGAGGCAGAGGCAGGCGGATTTCTGAGTTCGAGGCCAGCCTGGTCTACAGAGTGAGTTCCAGGACAGCCAGGGCTATACAGAGAAACCCTGTCTCGAAAAACAAAAACAAAAAGAATTAAACACTACTGTGCATTGTTTCCAGCAAACTCAGCATCAATCATTGGATTCCCCTGAATTCCCTCTGACCTTCAGACTTCCTGTCTCTTTCCTCTTGATCTTGTCCCTGTCACTCTGGGCCTCTCATCTTCTGCCTCCCTCTTCAAAGAGCACAATTCTCACACCTGAGGTAGCTTTGGCAACTACTACCTGAAAAACCTTTGACACCTGCCCAACCGAGAGCCCTGGGTCTGCCCTTGGGTTCTCACTGTAGGTCCAAGAGTGTCCCTTTGAGGGAGCTTTCCCTGAGCTTGGGTGGCCCAGTACTCAGAATGCCAGACTTTCCTACACAATGGGGAGGGAAGATATAGACCAATTTCTCTCCCACTCTCAGCTCTCATCCAAGTTCACGCTCAGCTTGTTCCTTAAACCTGTCTTGACTTATGAGGTCCCAGTAACCTCCGCTATGAGAAGACATTGATTCTCACAGGGGTCATTATCCAGTTTCTCTGACCCACACTTGCGCCCACACCCTTATCCACCGTTCTAGGCAGGCTTTCCTAGAACAGGATGGACAAAGGCACCCTTCCCCATACCTTCAGCCTGGGGATTCTACCACTCTAGAGCCAGGGCTTGAGAGGAGGTGCCCTGGGAGCTGAGGCCCGTCAATCACTCACTCAGGCAACCAGCACTGAACTGCAGGCCATTAGGCAGAGAACCGGCGCCCTGCTCACTCACCGGGCAGCCATCGGCAGGATGTTAGCCGATCGCAAGGCGGCCATTCTTATGATTTATTCAAACACTCATTACAGTCAATCTATTTTTACACAGAGGTGAAGATGTGCACTGATAACGGTTAATCATTTATAATTCCATGAACTGGTTGAAAGCCAATGTACTATCAAAGTCGCAGCAGTAGTTCCTCAAGCCTCAGATAGCCCCTGAGGCAAAAAAGAGAAGTCTTTCTGCTGGCCCTGGGTAACCCGGTCACTTGCTTGCTAACACTTATCAACTAGGTAGAAGGTGAGTCCCAGACCTGCTCTACTGGACCTCATGCTCTGCTGGAGGGAGCACAAGCCAGAGGTGCGGGCAGAGAGGCGGTTCCGCAGAACACCAGAAGAGAGAGGTCACATCGAGCTGGAGTTACCAAGAAGTACTGTGCAGAGGAGTCTGAACTTTGGCCAGGTCCTACAGGTGGGCAAACTGATGCCAGGTATTGGGGGCTGGGGGAGGGGAGGGAGGACAACACTGAACCCGTCAGCCTCAAATGAGGTGGAGCCATTGCAGCGCCGAAGGAAGGAATCAGCAGTATTTCCCTTCCCTTCCTTCGCACATTCACAGAAATAACCAAATACAAAAGAAATCACGGGCTATGAACATAGCCCAGATTGGGGCCCGATGTCGTCCATTCTTTCTTTCCCTGCACCCCTGCTCAAACCACCGACCGAAGTGGCCAAGGATCAGGTTGGCTTTACAAACCAAGCGCTCCCTTCCCTGGCACTCACGACACATGTAACATATCAAATCCACTTTTATGTCCAACCAGTACAGTCTAATTAAGTAGCGTGTCATATTACAGAGCTTCGTCATCGTCACATTCAGACATAATCTAATTACAGTCCCACCATATTTTACATTCTGATAGTTCACTGTTCAGTGTGTCTCTTCTGCGATGGATAGCAGTTAGAGATCAGGCTTGGGGGCTGGTCCAGAACCCATAACCTTATGGGGTCACCATGGAAATGCCAAACAAAGTTACTTACAGTTCAGGGCTCCTTTTCTAGTGAGCAGCATGGAGGACCAGAACCCCTTAAAGTCTTGTTCCAGGCTTCACCTGCCAAGAAAAGGAAACATCTTTATAGACTGAGTAAAATTTTGAGGTTAAGAAGCAGGGTGGGCATGGGGTAGAGCCAGGGATGAACCTGCTTAACAGCAAAGCTGGGGCCAGTAGGGGGGAAAGCTTCCTAGAGAAGATTTCAGGTAGACAGTGAGTACTGTCTTCTACAAGTGAGTCAGAGCAAACAGGACCACGCTCCTCTCCTCCACCACACCTCATTTCTTATGATTCTTCAGCCCCCTCCCTACAAAAATGCCAGGAGGAAAAAAACCAAACAAACAAACTTCTTGGTGACTAAATGACCCAAGCTGTCCAAAGGAGTAACCAGTGACTGGAACTTTCCACCCCGTGAAAGACCCTGTGCTGAGGGACAGAGCTGAGAGCCCTATGGAAGTGTGGGCAGGGAAGTCTGTACAACACAAGCAAACAAAACCGACGACTCCATTGTTCGTGGTGAGAAGATAAAAGTCTTGTGACAGGAAGAACTTTTTTTTTCATTTTTAAAAGTTTTGAGATTATAATATAATTATATCATTTCCCCTTTCCTAAACAGGAGGAACTTAAGGTGAAAAGTCCAGAGGGGGTAGAAAGAAAACTGTGCATGAAAAAGAACGATAAAGACAATTTTGAAAAATAAAAGGCCTGCTTTTCTTTTCTTTTGGATGTAAGACTTTTTTTTTTTTTTTTTTAAAGAGGCATACATTTATCAGGTGTGTCTACTCCATGATCTAGATGCATTGAATACCCAGGAATAGGTACTGTGTTTAAAATGTTGCCACCACCTTACTTAAAAATAATTTTATCTTTCAGGGTCACTACAACACAAAGATTTTTATATTTTACTATTTTCTTAAATCTATATTTTATTCAAATTTAAAATAATTTATCTTCATAATTTTATAATTTGTGATAATTTATTAAATATTTATATTTTACTATTTTATATGAAAATGTCACAGGATTAGGGAGGTTGAAAACCACTGCTCTAGAGTCTATTTGATGAGACAACATGCTCTCTCCCTGCCCTTTGGGATTGTCTACCTGAGACACTAACAATTTAGAGAATATCTCTGTCTTTTCATTTGCACATGATGTAAAGTCAAGAAGGGAAGCTGCTGTGCTCGAGGGTCAGAATCCAGATTGCTATAAAGCACTGAACAAGATAATAATAATAATAATAATAATAATAATAATAATAATAATAATATGGCCTAAACTAGAATGTTCATTTTTCCATCACCAGCTTTTATTTCTTGTACACCAACATCATGACAACCACAAATTAAATAATTTTGAAAGTCACGAGGAAATCATTACTTGAGACTATCAAATTATACTTTATTTCCACATGCAAATCCATTTTCTTGATATAACTGTAGAAAATAATTTGACAAGTATATATACACAAAACCTAGCTCTTATACTAAAAAAAAAAATCAATTGCAAAATCAGAATGGGTTGAACTAGCTTGAAAAACAACAACAGAAAAACCATGGGTCATCTGCGTTCAGTGCAATCTCAGGATAAGTTCTGGATGCTGCCAAACTTGTTAAATGTGATCTTAATAGCCATACAGTGTCTTGGCTGAGGCACTGATGATGTCCCTGGACTTACCAGGTCATATTAGTTCTGTATGCTGTAATGCCCTCATATTTTAAGAACTTTGACATCAATGAGTAAAAGAGAGAGGAGAAAAAACCTAATAGTCACAAAGGTGGGCTCTGGTATCAGGGTGTTCACTTGACTATGGGTAAGTTCCCAAACCCCTTTGTGCCTTAGCTTTTCATCTTTAAAATAGGACTAATTAAATCTCAAGTTCTGAGAGTGGTTGGGAGGATTGTGGGGTGCCATGCAATCTAAGGCATGTTAGAATAGTGTCCCATACAAAGCAAGCACTCACTGAGTACCAGGCATTATTGCATTCTTCTCAGTAGGAAGAAGACACAGAAGAAGAAGTCGGACCTGTATCTGCCTTTTGTCCTTCTTAGTACCCACTGGTGACAGAGTTAGGACACCATTGCCTAAAGCCACCTGGCCCCTCATCCTCAGAGTAGACATCCAAATACATAAAGAAACCACAAAAGAAAGACTACATTATTCTAGAAGGCAGGCTCAAGACTAATCAAAGATTCTAGGGGAAGCTAGTCTTCGCATAACAAGGGATTCTCTAATAATGAGAAACACTCAGAGTGAATAAGGCTTCATTCCAAATAGTGACTCATAGTCCTGAAGGAGCTTCCTGCACTAGATGAAAAGCTGTGCCAAGGGATGGTGTCCCAGATTTGGCCTTCAGCCATCAGCAAAATAAAAAAAGAACACACATATATTTGTGAAGGGGGGGGGGGAGAGACAGAGACAGGGTGAGACAGAGACAGAGTAAGGCAGACAGTATGTTTAAAATGACATTTCTAGCCCGGCGTGGTGGCGCACGCCTTTGATCCCAGCACTTGGGAGGCAGAGGCAGGCGGATTTCTGAGTTCATGGCCAGCCTGGTCTACAAAGTGAGTTCCAGGACAGCCAGGGTTATACAGAGAAACCCTGTTTCAAAAAACCAAAAAAAAAAAAAAAAAAAAAAAAAGAGACATTTCTACTTACTGTACACAGGTATGTGTATGGGTATAGCGTGTGTGTGTGTGTGTGTGTGTGTGTGTGTGTGTGTGTGTGTGTGTGTGTGCAGGTATTCACAAATGCAGAAGCCAGAGGAGAACTTCAGGTACCTTCCTCTATTACTCTGAACCTTATTCCTTTGAAGCAGAGTTTCCCACTGAACCTGGAGCTTGTGTCTTGACTAGGCTGGTAGTCAGCAAGCCTTAGCATCCCCTTTCTCCATGCCCCCTACCACCCCCCACCCCCCACCACTGTGCTTACAGGCTTCTGCAAAATCACAGCAGCTGGGGAGTTATGAAAGTGATGGGATCTGAACTCAGGTCATAAAAGCTCTGATAATTCTTATTTTGATAAAATATTAATCATGCCATCTTTCAGCATCATCTTATAGCACAATCCAACCTACAAAAGGAGAGCAAATGTCTTACAACTAAGGGTCATTCGTTGAATTGAATGATTAAAATATCATCAAAATCATATCCTCTCAAACAGGGCAGTTGCACATATAAACTCAGGGAATTGTGACAGTGTAGACAAGACCTGAGACAAGCTTCAGCCAAACAAAATCTAAGCATGGAGAGAGGAAGATAGGCACGAAACCCCATTCCTAGCTGAGGAACTGTTGTCATCTGATAGCTTCCGGAGGAAGAAGAGTCACTTTTGTGTAATAGTGTGACCCCTGGAAGACTGACCGCACTCCAGGGCATGCCTCGCTCCCAAGAGAAGAAGGGTAACACAAACTAAACTCTGTGGGGGAAGTAGAGAAGCAGTGGGGCGGTGGAGGTAAAGAGGCAGATGTGACAGGTTGAGGGGCGGGCATGATCAAAGCACATTGTGTTACATTCTCCAAGAATTGACACAAATACTTCAAGTCACTCTCTTTTCCCCCTCATATCCATCTGTCATCTCTGTTTCTGTCTCCAGCTGTCCATTTCTCATCTGTCTCTCTGTTTCTTTCTGTCTCTAACTTTCTTTCTTTCCTTCTTTACTCTTAACTCTACCTATTTCTTCCCCTACCTCTGCTCCTACTGAAAATCCTGCTCCTATTAAAAATCACATACTAGCCGGGCGTGGTGGCGCACGCCTTTAATCCCAGCACTCGGGAGGCAGAGGCAGGCGGATTTCTGAGTTCGAGGCCAGCCTGGTCTACAAAGTGAGTTCCAGGACAGCCAGGGCTATACAGAGAAACCCTGTCTCGAAACCCCCCCCCCAAAAAAAAAAAAACAAAACAAAAAAAAAAAAAAACCAGCCAGGGGGTTTAATATATTAAAAAAGAAAAATAAACAGGGTTTTGAGGAATAATAAAAATATAATATAATTAAATAAAACAAAACTAACACACACACATCTATCTATCTAGATCTAGATAGATAGATAGATATAGATCTAGATCTAGATCTAGATCTAGATCTAGATATGTGTGTGGGTGCGCACACAGAAGACCCATGGAGTAAAAAGAAGGAAGAAAAAATTAAATATATATGTAAATAAAATAAAAATAAGATAATTTTTTTGAAAATAAAGGAAAGAAGCAAAAGTCTTGACATAACATTATGAGACAAGGAACATTCAAAGATGTCATTGACTTCATTTTCTGCTGTCCATCTACTGCTGAACATGTAGTCTACTCTTAGGAGTAGTTTGTTTCCCCGTGAGACCCTCTCAGAGAAGACTAAATTTTTATTTATAAGTGGTTATCAATTGGAGATATCTGGGTTAGGGATGAAGGCATTCTGTTCCCATCTCTCTCTCTCTCTCTCTCTCTCTCTCTCTCTCTCTCATACACACACACACACACACACACACACACACACACACACTTATGCACATGCAACTTCTCCAAGTTGTCCTTATTTTTTGTTTCTTACTATACGCATCAACAAAGACGCATCATGCATGCATCCATGAGATTCATATGTTGGAGCCTTCCAAAGACAGGACTATGTGATCTCAGTAGGGAAACCCTACATCAAAGGCATGGAGCCATGCAGAAATATGACAAGAATTAGGATTTCAGGCTATCTTCGTCACTTTGAATGTGATATGGAGTCATAAATGAAATTGACCACTCACATTTATAGACATGAAGAAATATGCAAAGTGGTAAATAAAGGGAGTGATTGGATGGTTGGGTCTGTTTGGAAAAGAAATGAGAAAGGATGGAAGAAAGCTTCCCCGGGAGAACTTCCAGAACTTGACTTTGCATCCTTAGACAGCTGTGCAGCCAGCTGTGAGGCACACCCAGGTAAGTTAGAAGGATGGGGAAAATGATGTTTTTGTAAACAACCATGGTCCAATACAGACAGTGCTATATCAATGGGTATCAGCCAGATGTGTGGCTTCATGCTCTGACTTTGCAATTATCTTATTGTTTGATCTTGGAAAAGAACTATTAACGACTTTATGCCTCAATTTTCTTATTAGAAAATGATGAAGTTAGGCTAGGCAATCCTTAAAACAAAGTTCCCCAACATCTGATATGGTCCTGATTAGTTTCCAGTGAAAGTGCTAAATCTTTTCCTAAAGGGTCTCATAATGTAATTGTGACTAAGAGCAAAGATTTGGGGCTCAGATATGTTGGTTTCTAGTTGGGACCCATTAATCTTTTGATCATAGTCTCTCTCTCAGTCTCAATTTTCACCTCTCTAAGAGGAAGAAGTCACTGGAAACAACAACTGAGATAATGCATCACATTTACTGAACGACTTGAACTATATTAATAACTTAATCAGATTATTGATGTTATTCGGTGCCTAAAAGGGACTGTAAGCAACTGAGTGGGAAAAAGACAGGTGAATGGTGAAGACTGGGCCATCTGTATCCATCTGACTGACCAAAACTTTCCTGTTCTTGCCCAAGCCAGACCTTTGATATCAGATCTGTGAGACACCCTTCTTCTCAGGTGTCAACTGGATGATCATCTTCTCTGAAAAACTCCTTTAGCATATGAGCAAACCTTCCAAAAGGGAAGCAACTGAGTGAAATCCTGAGTTGGACAAGGCGTTCGTGAAGGATACCTATTAATTTACTTCAGTGACTTTAGATGGCACATCCCGTGTGGCACTGTTGTAGAGTCCCTACACTGTTCCACCTGTCTGGATAATAATCTGCAATTGTTTATATTTGCCCTATGAGATTGCCATTCAAGCACTGTAGCTCCTGGCCAGCAAGTTCTACATGACATAGTAGCTGAGTGATCAAACATATTATTACTTCTCACTAAATAAGCAGGGCTTGAAATTCTTACTCATTGGCATTGAGGACATTGATAACTTTCCTGTAAGCCTAGTAGATATAGATTCTACTTCCACAAGCAGCTGGTGGCAAAGGATCTGCATGTGGTTCCTGGGTCACATTCCCAACATCTAATCTTGAGCCTGTATTTTCAGTGTAGGTATGAATCTGAAGCCCTATATAGAATTTTAGAATTGGTAGCCTAACCCTAATCACTAATGTAAATAGAAGAGGTGCTCTGACTCTCTGAACAGTGGGTGGAAGTCTATGATTTGCTCTCTGAGCCCAGAAGGAAGGCTCACACATACAGAGCCATGTGGCTCACAGACCAGTCTGACCTTTGCAGAGTTGAACCAGCAATAGAAGGCCGACTCTCAGGATACGTTGACCCTAGAGATGTATTCTGCAGTGCAAAGACAACACTGAGAATCTGCTACCTCCATCAGTCCGGGCAGCCCCTCTGTTCATACCATGTCTTACTTGTCCAGTTGGCCTCCTGGTTCCAGACTCACCCTGATCTTGCCCATCCACCCACCTCCTTCCTACTCCTAGAGATCCTTTTGGAACACAAATGAGATCACATCAACCCCTCTTTAAAAATATTCCAAGACTCTATTATTTTTCTGAATTCTGGCAACACTGAAACATTTGGGAAATTCTTCGTTTTTAAAATGTGGATTTCTAACGTTTCAGGTAAAAAGAAAAGGACGACTTAGCCACTCCAATCCTGAATGTCCACTAAATGGCATTGGGGATCAGTCACCCCTAAAATGGACACAGGTCCTGCTACATGTTGCCTAGAAAGAAAGCAGGTACCCCTGGAGGTCTCTTGTTATAGAGCCAGGTATCTGGAGTAACTGCTGCTGCCTGTGGAGGAGGTTCAGATTTAAGGAGACAAAGAGGGGCAGGCAGGGTAGCCAGTATGTTCTCCTCTGTGCTGGACCCAACTAGAAGCTGAAGAAGGACGGCTTGGAGTGCCAAGGCTGGACCCACTGAGTGCTCCACCCTCTGCTTCCTTCATTTTCAAGCAAGAGCTATCTGCCTCTTTCCAGGAATGTCGATGGCCCCAGGCTAGTGCTCAAGAGACTTACTCCCAGCCCACCCCATTCCTGAGGCTCCACCCTTTGCTCTTGCCTCTTCTACCCCACCCCCACCTCCTCTGTGGCAGCTGCACCCCTCCCTTTATTTCCATCCCACTCTTCCTATCAAAGCCCTAACAGCACATATTTTGTTAATTGTACAAACCTAATGGGGGAATGCATTGGCAAAAAAGGGTAATGGCCATCAGACCAGCAATAAAACAAAATTAATGGCCCATAGGAAGAAATCATGTCCACTTAATCCCAGCTCTGAAACTCTAATAGAATAATGGAATACCAACGGAGGGTTTTTTTCTCTCTATGCAGATTGCTTACACCATGTTAATCACTTGCAAAGCAGGCCACATACCACTCTGGCTCACATGACCCTCCAGGGAAAGTAGCAGACCAGAAACATTCAGTGCTAGGCTCATTACTGACATGCACCACCGCAGTAACACCTTCCCTCCCTTCCCCAGGTGACTCGGGACAGCTAGTGTGAGGGCCATCAGGTGTGGTGGGCTGGAAAGCAAGACACAGAATGCCTAATAATAGCAGGCATTTATTGAGTGCTTACTCCGTGCCAGACACTGGCTAGTTGAGTACTTTCTGTCTACTGGATTTCTGCAGATCTCATCCTCATTCTCTAGAGCCACATGGTGCTATGAGGTAGATACTGGCCACCTCTTTACACTTAAATGCTAATAAATTAAAACTCACAATGCCAAATTCTCTGGTCTCAATCAGCTTCATGTCAAGTGTGGAATAGCCACAAGTGGGATCAACTCACTTCTACTATGAATAACAAAATCCATGCACACAAAGGTTATGTAGCTTGACCAAGGTAAAATAATGACATGACCAACTTCCGGACTAGAATCCAGTGATAATCTCAGTGGTCATAGAGGGGGTTGGAGCCACATTCAGGCTCACGTATGATCCCTTTAGCTATAATAGCCAAAAGTGGAAGTAACCCAGTGTCCATTGACAAAACGATAGATAAAACAAAATGGGGCTGCAACAGTTTGGATCTGAAAAGTGCCCCCCCCAAAGCCCCTGTGTTAAAGACTCAGTTACCAACTTGTTAATCCCAGAGATGGGAAAAGAAAGACCACTGAACCAAATCATCATGGCCAAATTAATTAAAGCAAGCAATTAATTAAAACAAGCTTTTTATTTGTGTAATAGGCTGCCATGCCCTAAGATGGGGTTCGAGAGCTCAACATTGAGTAGGAGAAAGACACTGCTTTTAGAGCTCAGGATTGGGGGGTCCAAATGGGGGGCTTGGCCAGCCAAGCAGGGTTACAGGAGCAGAACTTACACATAACAAGTTAGTCCCTCCTGAAACAAAGACATGGCCATAGGGTGGGCACAACAAGATAGTCAATAGTTACTCAAAACAAGGTAGTCATAGGTGGGATACTCTTGAAACAAAACTAGGGTCCCAAGATGGTTATAAAAAACTTTTTGAAACAAAGACATGATCGCCATTCCTGGAACAGGCAGGACAGAGCCATTTGTAGTTAAGGTTAAAGGTGGGGCATAACTCAATCCTTGAGAAACAGAGGTTTAGTCATAAACAGGAATGAGCCTCATTTGTGTTTACTATAAGATGGTTTTTAAGCTTAAGATGGAGACAGGCTGGTTCTTCACAACACAACTAAGAGGTGATGGAACTTGGAAGGAGGGTAGGACCTAATGAAGCAAGTTAGGTCACTAGAGGCATGTCCTTGAAAGAGATGTTGAAACCCTACCCTTTCCTGCCTTTGCCACCATTTGGTAAGCAGCCTCCATCAAGACACATTCCTACCACGATGCACTGTGTGCCACCACACTGCAAAGCACAGGGGTCACATGACATGGACTAAAGTCTCTAAGCCTAGGAGTCAAAAACAACTGTTACCTCTTTACTAGGATTCTTTTCTCCAGTCCTTTGTCAAGGCGACCGATGGCTGACTTAACACAGGTAGATGCACACAACAATGAAAAAGATACATGCTACAACCTGGGTGAACCTTGAGGACATTTGTGCTAGGTGAAATAAGCCAGCACGAAAAGGGAAAATACTCTTTGATTCCACTCATAGATGATACGGGGAGCAGTCCAGTCCACAGAGTCAGAAAGCAGAATGGTGGTTGCCAAAGGCCGAGAGTTGCAAGTTTTAGTTTTGCAGGACGAAAAGAGTTCTATGAGTGAATGGTGGTGAAGGCCGCACAACTACGTGGATGATAGTGATGCTACTGAATGGTCGGTGCTCTTCAAAATAGTTTTACCTTACACACCCATTATACACACCACCACCACCACGACCACCACCATCACCATGAACACCCTCTAATTTCTATCAGGGAAAGAAAACACACAGTAGCTTTAAAAAGTAGAAAGGAGAGATGCTCCGAAGTCCAAAGACAAGACAAGAGGAGTCAAGGATTGTTGGCAGACATTCCAGGGAACCCCAAGTCCCTGAAGGCACAGAGGAAGGATTGCAAGAAAGGATGTGAGGACTGCTTCCTCCCAAGTGGAAAAACAAAACAAAACAAACAACAACAACAACAACAAACTTTCTAAGCTGTGGGTCAACCTGGAAAGCTAAGTACCAACGTGACTCTAAAGGGATGGGAAATGATTTATGAAATTATTTGGGGTTTGAAAACAGAGGAGAAGGACTGCCTAGGCGGGGAGAGGGGAAAACCAAACCGTCTAGTCCGAAATGAGAGACAGTCTAGGAATGCATCCACAGCAATAAATGATGTGCAGGAAGACTAAAGAGGGAAGGGAATGGGAGGCAGAGAAAAGATGAGGGGGTTAGAACTCTTAACCTCTCAATGCCCTGTGGTGCTGAGCAGCTTGGTGTGTTGGAGGGTTAGACAATGCAAAGAATGGCCTTAGTCACCTTAGTCCTAGGACCCTGCATTCAAACTCTCTGAGTCTCAATTTTTTCATCTCTTGGACCAAGTGGCTAGACTGGAGCAAAAGCAGCCTTTAAGTTCCGGGTGCCTGCGAGCCTCTTAGATTTTTATCCAGATAGGTGTGTGTGTGTGTGTGTGTGTGTGTGTGTGTGTGTGTGTGTGTGTGTGTGTTATTCTGGGAACGTGTTATAAATTACAGCAAGATTTTGAGGTTGTCCATGTTTGCATAGTTCTAAGTCAGAGGAAAGATTTCCACTAGGTGCATATTTAGCCAAAAAGTCCTAAGATTCCAAGAAACTTTAGACAAAGTATCAATAAACCTATTGGCCTCAACTCAAATGTTTATGCTTGCCTTGCCTGTAAGAGACATTGTGAAAATGCAACAATGATATCCTGATACATTTTGAAAAGTTAAAACACTGTCTCTGGTGCAAGTAAATACTCTTGTTGGAGCACTGTTTGGCTACAAGCAAGAGAAACTGTGGACCAGGCAGGGAGGGGGAGGGAAGAAATTGCTTCTGCTTTGGGGAACAAAGCCATGTGACACAGGAGAAAGGTCAGCTGCAGGATGACCCTGGACATTCCTCATTTGGTTAAAAGTGAAGAGGCCCCAAAGTCCCCTCTGGAGAGGGGTCTGGCTCCAAAGGAAAAGTAAATACAGCCTACCCAGGAGGCTCAGCCCCGGGCAGAACAAATGCATGTCTTTGTGCTAACAAGTCCCCACTGGCATCTGGCTTTACTTTGCATAGAATTCTCAGCCGTGTGACAAGAGAAAGTGACAATCTGAGGATTCATCAAGGGAAGCAGAGCAGGCAAAATACAGCATTTTGCCACCAACGAGCAATAAGGATGAACCCAGGGTCATGAGGGCAGAGGGAGTATCTGCAGCAGGGGTCAGGGCCTGCCAGCCTACGCGTCAGTCACAGCAAAAGACAAGCTGGAGTTTAGAGCTGGCTCAAAGTAGGAGCCAAAGTTAGGACAGAGCATGGCTGGAAGTGGTAGTGTTAAGTCTTTAAGGTCAGTGCAGGAGGATTGTCACAAGTTCTAGGCCAGCCTTGACCACATCATGAAAGCCTGCCTCAAAAACTCTAACCAACCAATAAACAAAAACAAAACAAAAACTCCCCTATTTGTTCCACACTTAAGACAGGGGTTAGGGGACAAGATTTATTTAGGGAATCTCAGATGGGAAGCCAAATCAGGAATTCATTCATGTATCTAATATGTTTTGAATGTCAGCCCTTTTGCTGGGTTGAGATCAACGGTGGACATCAAAGCCAGTTCTCTGACCTGCAGGAACCTATACTCTAGTAGACATGTTCTTAGTCCCTGGACCATGTGCAGCCAAGGATAGCAATGTACGCTGTCCCACACAAAAATCATAAACATAAAGCACTGTGAGCTCTCTGATGTGAACTTCATAAAATGGCAGCCTTCTGTCTTGACGTCAAAGGTTGAACAAGTCTAGGGTGAAGTATGAAGAGACAATAGCAGGCTCTCTCCACTCAGCATTCCCATAACTTTCTATTACTAGGTCTCTTTGGAGGTAATATACCTGTACAGTGGAGGACAGTGGGGTCAGTCACTGTTCTTAGCACAGTACTGGAATGAAGAGATGTTGGTATTCAGTCCAGACCAAATCAACCATCCTGCGCATCTCAGAGGAGTCCCAGAGCCCCTCCAAACGACATTAGAGCACTTCCCATTCATTATGTCCCAACTCGCCTCCTAGGGCTGGCCCTGAATATTGTTTCATAAATAACTGAACAGGGCTCCAGGGTTAGGCAGATGTGCACAGCACTGGTTGATGACGAGGGACTTTGGCTGTGCTAAACGGTTCTGGGATACTGACTCTCAGCAGAGGGATGGCTCAGCGGAGAAAGCAACCGAGTGGCTGGTGTCCCCACCTGGATCCCCAGATCACAGTGGGATGCTGAAAGAGCATTTGTTTCCAATTGTTCTTAGTTTGGCTCCAGGGTATAACACCAATCTGAGAGCAAACGGAGTAGGAAAACCAAGCCTTTCCTAAGGAGACCCAATTTTGCCATAAACGGAGGTGGAGGGGGGGGCGTTTCTGGGTTCATAGCACAGGCCACTGGGCACTGTGGCAGAGTCATCAGGCACTGAAGCAGGGCCTCCTGCACTGAGGCAAGATGGCATCTCTGCCCTATAGCTCCTAGCCACCCCGGTTGCAGTGCCATCTGCTGAGCCTCACCTGCTCATTGCTCCTCTGAGGCACCCCCAGCAGAGGACAGATTATTCTGATGGCAGGAGATGGAATATGGTCCCTTGCTAGCAGTAACTATCCAGAACAATCTCTCCTGTGCAGCTGACTGTCTCCACCTGGCAGCTGCCTGCAAAAGAGCTTGCAGGTGGCAGAGGGTACGGGAGCTGGCTGGGGGGACTCTGCCCACACGTGGAAGAGTCTAAGGGACCTCTGGGGGCAGGATTGTTAGGCTGCAGAAAGGTCGGCCATAGGCAACATCTGGAGAAGACACAGCAAAGCTCTTATTTGTGGCAAACTGAAGAGCTAGCATCTTCCAGAGGCAAAGGGGAAAGGGTGGTAAGTGAGGGTCGGGGGCCCCAAAGCGGCTGCCTGTGCATGTGCAAAAGTGCCAGCAAACAAGAGGCCCTTCTCA
The DNA here is from genome assembly GCA_902729485.2 of Mus minutoides. NCBI lineage: Eukaryota > Metazoa > Chordata > Mammalia > Rodentia > Muridae > Mus > Mus minutoides. The sequence continues at coordinate 95,938 of LR753619.1, read as the reverse complement.
CGGTTAAAGTGCCTTCTAATGTCTTAAAGCATCTAAATCAGAGGGCTTTCAGTGTGACCCTCTTGAAGGCAAAACAGCAGACAGAGTGCCTTTCTCAGTGCACACTGCTTTTACTCAAAGCCTCCTTGCAGACCTGTCATGGTTTCTACGACAAAACTGCTAGCCTTGCTAGCTGGTGATTTAGCTGTTCAATAATTTCATAATTCTGACCTTGAGTAAAAGTACGGGGAAGGGAACATTTTTTTAAAAGTCTCTGAGCAGTCACAATATGTGTCACAAAATCATGTTTGTGAGCCTTACTCAGGGGGGATTGCTCTGGGCCTTTTCTTATGGCTCCTTCCTCTGTTTTTGCACACATTTCAAACAGGTTAAAGTATCTGGTTAGGCCTTGGCTGTCTCGACATCAATTGTGGTCAGGCTAATTGCTCAGCAAGGCTGGGGAGGAGTAGGAAAGGTGAGTCCCCAATCACTATATAACACATCCTCTGCGTTGAGCTGTCTAGAGTTTGGTCTTCTTTGATGGCCCTACACTACCAAGTCCTTCCTCTGGGCTGCCTGTGTTTTCAGAAGTCACTTGGGTTTCTAACTGTTTGGATCATTCATTCATTCCACAGGCATTGATACCTGTCAATGTCCGGTCACTCCAATAAGTAGGAAGCAAGGAAGACAGAAACACCAGTCACTCATGATGTTCTCCATGATGTATGCTGACTAGATGTTAGGAAAGACAGCCAGGGAGTGGAGAGGCAAACAAGCTAAGCCACCGTCTAAACCGGGCCATTAGTACATTGGAGAGAATTTTTTTTGTGAGAAGAGGCAACGATCCTTAAGGACTCAGCTGGAAATGTCACAATACTGAAAGCTTCAAACTGTACTACCAAGAAACACAGAACAATACAGGACTGGAGGAAAGGTGTGGGGAACATCTTAGACAAAGATGTAGAGAGAGGTAAGGATGAAAAATCAGAGCTAGGGGAAGTCAGAGAGATGAGACTGTAGGGTCAGCTTCCCGTCTGTATGATGAGCATCTGGGACCACTGATGTGCCTCAGGCTCCTACATTAACTGTGCTATCTCTCCCAGACCCCACATCTCTATAGATTTGAATAATTTTGGAAGGCAGCGTTTGCACTAATACTTCCTCTCTCCAGGTACCAACCAATCACCCCAAGTATACTACATATATCTCCATAGGCCCCAAGTATACTACATATATCTCCATAGGCCCCAAGTATAGTACATATATCTCCATAGGCCCCAAGTATACTACATATATCTCCATAGGCCCCAAGTATACTACATATATCTCCATAGGCCCCAAGTATACTACATATATCTCCATAGGCCCCAAGTATACTACATATATCTCCATAG